>JAQFZT010001091.1:0-17375 GCA_034696325.1 Camisiidae sp.
TTTCTCAATGAGTCTTATTTTATAGTACAGTTGTATGAAATTGATTTTGGATATTGCTTTGCACTCAAGTATATATGTTAATAATACCGGACATACTTCTGGCACAAATAGTAATAAGAGATTAGGTTTATTGCACTTTTGATTTATTGAGAGATTTAAACCTCAATTCATGACTTAAGATGAAATATTTTCTTTCTCGAGCTCTAATCGCAAGTGAGAACTTTCTCTTTCATTCGAAACTTTATTTTCGTATTAATTAAGGAAAAAAAGAAATTTTTGCTCATTCGATATATCAAGTGAAGCGATAAATAGCTTCAGTCCATTTGCCTCCATTGGAAATGCGATCTTTTGTCATCTAATTAGAGAAATTAATGGTCTTTAGTTTCTGAAATTGCTCAGTAACACAATTATGAAATGACTGTTTCCTATAATAATAGCTATTCTATTGCATCTGAAATGGCAAAGAAATTAGATAATTAAGGATACATTCAGTAGAGCTTACGAACTAAATTCAATAAAAAAATATTGAGTCAACTCTGAATATTTTTTTTATAAAAAAAATCCTCCATTTTCGAAATTATTGTCCTCGTCTTCATTCAATTTTTGGTTCAGATTCACCTAATACTCAAAATAAGAAATAATATTTAGTTTTGACTGTTTTGTTTCACATCTTCTCTCAAGGATTCGTTGAACAGCATCTCTTTTTTGAAAATACAGTAGTGTTGGAAAATTTCTAGAAACTTTCTGTAAAAACTTTCTCGAGAAAGTTTCTCGACAATATTTGTTCATTCAAAATATGGCGTGACTTACGTTAATTGTAAACAAGGCTAACTCAGTATTATAACTTCTGCTGTAATTGTTAATGAGACGAGACGAGACGAGACGACACGAGACGAGACGAGACGAGACGACACGAGACGAGACGAGACGAGACGAGACCCGATGATAGTATTAATTGAGAATTGAATTGATAAATGCATTCAGATTTTAGTAATTGTTACAACAATTAATTACTTCAATCATATTGAAATTACGAAATTTTTCTAAAATTTTTATTTTTTGGCAATTAAAGTCATATCACATTACAGTCAATCTTCATTATGAAATTTTAAAAATTTCATTAACATGTGAATAAATTTGAAAATCTTTATCTAATCCTTTGTAATGAATTTTTCAATGGGAGGTTACAAACAGTTATATCTTAGATTTTGATTTTGAATCTTTTATTTTTTAAAAATGTCTGATTTCTTTTTAAAGCATGTTTCAAAATTTTTCACAAATTTAATGACGTACTTCTTTGTAAACTTCATCTGAATTGATTGAGGATTATATGAAAAATTTATTTATTTATTTTTTATTTGGGGATTCAGGTTATAGTTGTGCTATTACTTGCTTTGAATTACCCAAACTATCCATTATAAATCTGAGGCTAAAAATCTCTACTTCTCTTGGATTAAATTGATTCAAATAAGAATAAAATGCTCAGTTCACTACTCTTAAGTTATCTGTTGGACAGGATGTCTACACCTCACAGCATGTGGTTAGAGTTATATTTTTGGCTGTGACTCTATACATACATATATATATATATATATATATGCAAATAGTGTCAGATTGTCTATCATTGGGTTTGAATTTGAGCCCAAGATTTTGAATCTTAGCTCAAACACTTGTTCGACCCTTTTTTGTATGAATAGAGTCACAGTTACAAATGTAACTCTAACCCCATGCTGTGAGATGTAGATATCCTGTCCAACAGATAACTTAAGTACTCCATTGTTGAGCTCACTTTTTATTTAGTAAAGATCAGGTAAAGATAACCGACAAAACCCACCTCTGAATAATTTTGAAAACTCAAAATTGATTCAAGATTCAGAAAGTAGAGTCACTCAAATCATTCATAAAATTGAGTGAAGTTAAAATTCAATTTATCTTAAATATTTGACTTTTGGAGAAGAGGATAGATATTGGAATAGATTCGATGAAAAAATTCAATGTCTCGTCTTATTTTCTTTCTCTTTTGAAAAGTTGAACTTTTGAATTGCTTAAAAATTTAACTTTGCATTCAATAGTGTTTGCAAAGCTTATAGAAATGTTGAAAATTTCATTTATTCACTTTTGCAGATAATTCACTTACATTCTGAAATTTTTTATTCAAGTGGAATATTCTTCTGACTCTTGACTGTTATAATGCGTTTAAAATTAAAGAGTTTGTTGTTAGTCAGATACAAATAGGTTTTATATCCCTGAGCAAACATTAAACATAATACCAGGGATTCTCAACCCACGGGCCGGATTACCGAACATTTCTAGGACTCAAAGTCAATCAATACAAGAAAAATAATAAAATTAATCCATTTTCATTCTTTTTTAATAATTTTTCAATTTTTAACTTACTTTAGTTTCTTATACATTTTTTTAAATCAATTTTTTAGAATTAAATAATTATATAGAAATTAATGATAATTTTAGAGGAGAAAAGGATTCCGCTTCTAAAGGAATTGTTTTAGTGATGGAAGTTTTTCAAGAATAGCCATAGACATAGTTTAAAAAGTAAAAATATTCTCTCAAATTATCTTTTGATAAGAAAACTGAGAAAAATTGCCTTGTGTATTGATCAAATTTGATGGAAAAAGTATTCTATTCAATTGGAAAATCTGAGGAAAATCAAGTGAACCGTAAAATGAGAGCCTAAAACCAATTCCAATAGTAATTCTGATCTTAATAGTAAACTTCCGAGAAATTTCAAATTTGACTTCTTTACTTTCCTGAATTTTCCTGAATTACAAACACTGAATTTTTAAACATAGATATTTTAAAGGGTAGTACAGTCGTTTCATATTAGTGTTCCTTTTGATCGATTAGTATTAAATTATTAATTTTTGAGTTCATCGTCAATTGATTTGCCACGAAAATAAAAAAAATATAGTTTAAAAAATATGTGGGCTGATTCGAACACATCTGTGAACCACTTCGACCATTAGACCAAAGCTGATTAATGAAATTAAAGTGTTGTGAAAACAACTACAATAAAGATTACAGCATAGGAATCAAAATTCATAAGTCAATGTATTGTAAGTTTCATTTCATTTACTAAGAGATCAATTGGAACAGACATGTGAAAAGTCTGTGCTTTTTTGAAAAACTTTAGAAAAGTTTTAGAGATTTTTAAAGTTCTTTTAAGAGGTTACTAAAAGTTTTATACTATTGAAACCATGATCATTAATAAGCATTTTGAATCAATACTTTTTCAACCTTGTAAAATTTAGTTACTTCAACGAACAAGAAGAATTCATTAAGTTTAATAGAATATTATAAGAAAGAATTCTAAAGGTCTTAACTCCAAATTCTACTCACAAAACTAAAAAATATAATAATAATTGAAGAAATGAGTTATTTTATCACATTTATTAGTACTAATAAATCTTAAGCTCTCATTAAATTTGATTTCTGTTTCCAGAGTCATCAACGGTAGAGCTCACTAAGAAGAGAAGAAGACAATTATAGTCTATTAGGGAAACTTCAATCTAATAATGTTAAACCCAAAGGTAGACCAAACTAAGAAAATCAATCAATATTAATGAAGTGCAAACCAGAAACTTTATTGGCTTCACACACATCTAATTCATTTTTATAATTCATATCAATTGAAGAACTACTTATTATCAATACATTAAGATGAAGAGGAGCTCAACTTATTCTATTACTGGTCAGAATTGAGAGATCAATTGTCACAAAAGACTTTTTACGTTCAAATCAATTCTCATGCAGAATAAATAATAATTATTGTAAAAATTTTCATTTATTTAATTCATTTGATAAAATTCAAGGGATGAAATTCGATCACAAATAATGTTCCATAACTTACTGTTTCATTTAATATTTATCTATTATTTTTGTATAAAAAATAAAATTTTATAAAAAGAATAAATTAAATCTTCCACCAAAATAGTTGTTTTGCACTTATGAAGTAGTTTTGATGACTTTCCAGTTGATCTCATCTGAGAGTTTTGCCCGAAGGTATTCTTCCGATTTATAGTCATTGGAATTGATTATAAAAAATTCGTTATAAAAACTCGTTCGCATTATAAGTAATTTAATACCGAATCATTAAAAATAGGAAATTAGTTTTAATTCACGGCTTTTTTATGAATTAACTTAAGTTTGAAATTATGAGGAAAATCTAACTCTTTTAATGCGTAAAAATTTGTTGCTATAATGAGAAAAGAAAGAATTGTTTTATACCGTAAAGAATACAATAATGATTTTATGAATTATGATATTATAAAATTCATAGTTGTATTCGTACAACTATTTTCAACTCATTTTATGATAAGAAATATGTTTATAGTTTTGTCATATGTTGCATAAATACCAACTTATTTTTGAATGGCCTGCAATTTACAGGAATAAATTTTCCTTTCATAATAAAGATTGAAAATTTCCTCCAAATTTTTTTCTTCCATAAACCATAATCTTATTTGAGTTTTGATTTTGATATACATTTTTGGAAAACGTAATAAAATAGTTTTATTCCGCAATTTGGGAAAAGAAGTATTTGACAAGTCTTTGAGAGGAAAAACTGATCGATTGTTAGTGTATAAAAAATGGGAAAAAAGAATTGAAACCTTATTTTTGTTTGACTAAATTTGTTAAGAGATAGATTGTGGGACAAATACTGAATACTGAATTAAGGGATTTATCATCTCTGACAAATGGCAACCAATTATTCGAAAGAAAACCTATTTTGAAATTCGACACAAAACACTTTTGAAATTGAAGGCATACAAAGTATTGTTTTAAAACAGCTCGTGCTTAAAGCAAATATTGATTCGACAAAAACCATCATTAAAGTTTAATCATAGCTTTCAATACAGGTATCAGTCGAGGATTTTTCATGGACAAAATTTTGTTTACTTTGCAAACAATGTGTGACACTCTTTAAACGATTGTAGAATAATAATTAAGATAAACTACATCTATCAAATTGGATTTTTTCATTACTAAAATGCAATTATCAGTTGAACTTATAAAAAAAATTCTTATAGAAATCATTACAACTTAAACTTTGTATCATTTGTAAAGTTATTGTACAGTTATTGAACACTAAAGCTTTTAATGTTTACTTTCCTAAATAAATGAAATATATAAAATAAATACGAAGTTTACTCTTGAATGGCAACTAAAACTCTGTAAATAAAAAAATTGATATCTTAGAATATGGTTGAGTGATTTGTTGAAATTCATAACAATTCGAGGCTTTAGTTTTCTCGGGAAATAGCAATAACATTTGGTAAAGGACAGAACATGGCGAAATATTTTTATGGCAATTGCACTTGATATTCTTTAGGATAAGGTGGTGGCGCTGTGTTCTCTTTAACTAATGTCCAACTCCATCGATAATCAGTTACTGCAACGTCGGCACTATATCTAGCTTTGCCTGAAAAACCAATTCCAGTTCCGGCTTGACTTATTAGTTTGTATCCAAACGCATAAAATTTACCTGAAAACCATTTAATTTCAATTAAATTCGTGATTTAACATGAAAAATGGTTGACTTTGATTTTTGTTTAGTATTGATTTATTATAATATACTTTTAGAATCTCCAGAACTTACTGATAACAGTGGCCGCCGGATAATTGGTTGACCACGTCTTCTCTTTAATCATACGGGCACCAAGATATTTGAATAGCTGTGACTCGTCGGGTGGAATCCCAGACTGATCTCGAGCTATATAAGTGGGCCCTTGGAGTAAACCGTCAGCACTTAAGTGATCATTTAATTCGGTAGCGCTAACACTCGTCCAAATACGACCAGTCAATAGTATAACAATTGACATTTTCGATTTTTAAAAATTATTTTCCTTTCAATAATAAATATTTCTCAATTATTTAATAGAAAAAACAATCTTTCGTTAAAGTTATTATTCAAATTCATTATAATATCACATTATAAACTCCTAGAGATTTCAACATCTAATTTTGACATCATTTTTATGTCAATGAAAACTTTTCTTTGCTAATGACATGTTTTGTGGTATACTTTCTCCTCAATAAATAATTAAATTTTATCCGAAATGAAAAAATTAATTGTTTTCTTTGTCGAGACAGTCAAGATGTGAGTGATCGTCAGTTATTTTGAGTCAGGACCTCAACAAAGGCTTATTATGGAATATGACAAAGAAGATAAAGATAAAGAATGATAAAGAAGATAAGGTCTCACTTAATTGAAACCTTCCTATCTTTTACAACTTTTAAACAAACAATTTATTCTTTTTTCTATTTAGGCGCTCAAATCTGAAACAATCGTAACATCAAAAGAATAATCAAAATCAATACAACATATAATAAGGCAATTAATTAGTCTGTATTTCGGAAGTACCACTCAATGCAAGAACATATTGTTTTCTTCGAATGCAACAAATTGTAGGTCTGATCGTAAAATCTAGACATAAGATGCCATCTGAAAATTGATACCTAAAGCAAACTATTGATCTTCTCTTTCTCTACCCATAGAGTGAAGGGAATAGTTTTCTTACGATAATTACCTTACATATCAGTGCTATTGATCTTTTGTTGTTATTGTAATGGATCGTAAGTTGAAATGTGATAGAAGTGAATGAGTTATTTATATGATATAATACTTACGAACTTGTAAGGAATCCGAGCGTATACTTTATTATTAACTATTAAAACAAATCACGTGAAAGAATTTTCATACGGATCACTGTATAAGAAGAAGTGACAACCATTGAAGTTAGAACTTAATGAAATCTCTGGCGCTATATTCATGCGCAAACAATTTTTGGATTCAACATTTCAAAATACTAATATCTCGAATATATTGTGCTCATGACTGAATCCGTATTTTTGTTTATTTATTTGTTTATCTTAAGTTTTAGGCACAAAAATTTGTTTACTTCCGGAATCCCAATAAATGAAATCTCAGGAAAAAAAATCTCAACAAATAAAACAAACAAATCTCAAAAAATACTGTTCAACTTTCTTGTATAAAAACTGTTTCTTACTTTTCACAACTTGCTATTTAATCACTAGCAGTGACCTAAAGTGGACATATGTTTGGTCATCAACTGCTGCCTTCATCAGCACAAATGAGTCAACAAATTAAATTCACTCTCTTTTTGTGCATTTGCTTATTAGCGGATGTCAGGCGAGAAACTTCAGATCAATTGCTTTTTCAGTATTAAATTCGAAAATGCGATATTTTTTTTAAAGTTTAAACAAGGTTTTGAATTTAAATAATACTAACTATTCATTAAAATATAATTCAATATTTCTGTTGCATTAAAGCTGGACTAAAGAAGCTTAGCTTAGAGTCAATTCGAGTTAGGACTATGTGGTCAACATTTTTCAAAATTTTTATAATCAAATTTAGTCATTGTCTCTATCAATGAAAGATTTTTATATTTTTGTCAATTAATTGAAATAAACATTCGAAATGAGAATCTTATAGAGTTTATAAACAACTTTCTTATAACTTTTTAATGTTATTTCGTTTGTAAGTTTTCAATTTAACTCAATTTCAATATCGATAAAAAATTTGAATCATTTATAGAGTATTTAATACAAAATTAACTTTTAGAAAACAAAAGATAAGTATTATTATTAAGAAACTTTATTTTACTAGTGGATTAAAATTAAGTCAAATTATTTAAGAAAATCAATAGTATTGAGATATTTGACATTATTTTTGAAAACTAGAATCATTTCCAATCTTTTCTCACTTAAGCGATTATTTGTTCAAATCATTCGACTTCTTATTAATGAATTTGGTTTTTAGCTCTACTTTCAGCCCATTTATACTCAATTTTACTTATTAGAAAGTCTTTTAAATCTTTTTGATTAATTTAAATTTAATTCTTATTCATATCTTGAAAGAAACGAAATAATTTCTACTCAAACACAATCATAGCATGACTGACAATATTAGTTGGAATGCAATTTTTTCTTAAATTCTGGGATAAACTGCGTAAACAAAACTATAAAATAAAACTAAGAAAATGTGAAATGTATTAAATTGCTTTCCTTATAGAATTACTTGAACAAATGTAATGCAAATGTAAATGCATTTATGATATTGAAAATGATAGACAAATCCATAACTTGACAACTGAAGAGACAAAATTTGCAATACTCTATAGAATACATTGACTCAACCACAATGTTTTAAAATTTAAAAAAGATTTCTTCCAAAAAACATTAAGTTTATTGATCTGTTTTCTTGGTTTTATTGTCAAAACTTAGAATCTGTAACAGTTTGAGCAAAAGCCCCAAATTTTGTGACACTTATGTGACAATAGGGATAACATTGTAATCATTGTTTTCTTCTTTTCTCATTTATCCAACTTTTCTACATTAAAGTCATTTTTAAAGAAATCACACAATTAAAAGAAAATTTCAAGTTCTTAAACAAAGAGAAGAAATTTTTATTCTAAACAAAATATTGAGCATTGCATTGAGTCATTAATTTTCTGAAACTTCTATCTATTTTATTAGTATAAAATTTATTAAAGGTTCAAAACTCACAGATGAGGAGATAGATGTTAATGATAAAAATGAAAATTTAATTCAAATGATTACCACTTTTGTAATTATTTGATATCATAAAGAGCTTCAGTGAAATAGAACTTGAAATATATTATCATGAAAATATTGACAATAAAAACACTGGTATTCCTAGATTTCACGCATAATATCCATAAAACCATCTATAATAAGAAAATATGTTTGTGATGAAAGTGCTGTTAAAATATTCTATTATCCTATTATGTAATAAATCTCTTGGCATTTTGGTCGCAGAAAATAAAAGTATTCATGCCTTGTATGATAAATAGTGCCCCAATTTCTAAGATAAAACCCTTCAGAGTTGTGTCACTTGAGCTCTTATGGTTGACAAATATCTAGACCCGATTTCATTGACATGATTCTGATAAGGAAATCACTTCTGTATTCCATTAAAGGCTGCGAACCTGAAGAATATTTGAAGACTTATTTTAGATAAGGCTCACATACAATCTCAAAAAATAAGCTCTTATCTCAAATTTTGGTCGAGTTTACATTTCTTGGAAAATTGCGGTCTCAAGCAGTTAACTAATGATCATTCATAACTCTTTTCAAGCAGAAGTAGTGCGCTTTAAGACCTAATTATTTAACTAAAACCTAAAGTAATTAATCGGATGAAAAATTAAATAGATTAGTATGAATTATCTCATGAAATTACTTTTTCATTTAACACCAACTCAGGCTTGAAAGCTGTCAACAACATGTTATGAAAAGTTTCTTCTCTTTCATTATGAAATTTTAGAAAACAATTTTCAATACATCCGTTGACAGCTTTTAGTACAGCTACAGATGAAACACAAGGGAAAGATATGAATTTAAATTTTAATGTATTGATAGTGTTTATGAGTTTTCAAAATTTGACTTGTCTAATTCAACGCTTTAGTGCAAGATAAGCCTTTGCTCAAAATGATTTTTGAAAAATAGCTTAACTGTTATATAATTTGTCCATAGACTAAACACTATTTATCATTGGAAAAATTATATAACAGTTAAGCTATTTGTCAAAATTCACTTTAGTCAAAGGCTAATCTCGCGAAAAACTGTTAAAGTTTTATTGTAAAAATGAATCTCAATGAATAAATGCAGTTAATAAATAATGTTTGTATACTTATATTTTCAAAATATTTACATAACTTTCACATTCATTAAAACTTCTTATATTTGTGATGCAATACAGAATTGAAGCTCACATTTGGATGCTTTATATAAATGAGTGAATTCTATAAATTGAACGAATTGAAGAACTTAATTATCAAAAATCAAATTGAATAAAATGTTTGTTTTCCAAATTTTTTTTATCGATTGAACCGCAAAACTAATCAACACGAGTGCCACTTATTGTACTGATAGGACTTAATTGTTTGCTATGAGTGTGTTTGTACTTATAAGTCTTTTCAATCAATTTACATCTTATGCTTGTATTTCTGTTAATGTCAGTGTCACTAAAAATGGGCGGAAAGACGTTCTCATGAAAATTTCCTGAAGCCTTCGGCATATAATTGGCCACAACTATCATTTTACCATCTCTTGTACGGGCTTTTCCAATGCCAAAATATTTTGAGTTCTTCCAAATTAATTGAGTGAAATGGTCTACAAATAAAGTTATATCATTTTTAGTTTTCATTATAAGTCCTGTATTCCTGTTCCTCAATTCCTGTTTTCAGTTATTGCTCAAGACTGAGAAAAAATGAATAGAAGTGCAAAACAATTCGCATAATAAACATAACTTTATGCAAATACAAAAAGCAAATAAATATTTTACCACTTTATTAGTCTATTATTATAAGAAGAGTAAGAAAATATTTGCGGGTTTTTAATTTTAAATTTAAATGTCAAACATTGAAAATTATTATTTCCACAAGTTATTTATGACCCTCTTTTGGTAGAACCAAAATCTAAGTTTTAAATTATCATAAAATAGAATAAGTTTATCAAAAGTATTGTAAAGTCTATGGAAATGGAACAGTGATGGCCAAGGAATGGGGGGGGGGGGTATTTCATTATATTTTCAAATTTTTGTTCAATCCAAGGGGAGGGGTATAGGGGGGATATTTTCCAGATTTTTACAAAAAAAAATTTCTTTTTCAAGCCTTCAAAAACATTAAATAACAATATTTATAAATATTTTATTGAACTAATTAATTCAATTTTACATTAAATTAGAATTTTTGAAACAAAATTAGATAAATTCAAATTAATTATATGAAGAATGTTTTGTTTCTCTTTTTCTCTACTACTGCTCTCTCTCACTGTCTCTCTCTCTCTCTCTCTCACTGCCTCTCCGTCTCTCTCTCTCTCTCTCTCTCTCTCTCTCTCTCTCTCTCTCTCTCTCTCTCTCTCTCTCTCTCTCGCTTGCCTCTCCCACTCTATGGATTTTTGCTGACATTTTTATATGGCTCGATCCAAGGGGGTGGTACAGAGGGGATATTCCTAGTGGGGGGTAATTTGGCTATACCCCTCCCCTTAGCCATTACTGGAAATGGAAGTATTTTCAAATTATCCAATGATAGAAGTAAACTAAATGTCTCATTAATTGAGAGCAAAATCTACATAATAAAAGTACTTACATTTCCTCTACTAAGCAATTGCACTAAAATCTTTTGGTCTCATAAGCATTAGAAAATATAGAAATATTCATGGAAAAGATTTGTGATTCTTTGATAAGACTTATATTTCGAAGAGTTATTAAAATAATTGCTGTTATAAAAGTACCATTAACTCTATTGTTGAACTGCAATTTGTTTCTTATTCAGTTGAATATTTTTTTAGAGCCGTAACTTTATTCCAATTCCTTATTGAAGTGATTGATTTTCTCTATTTCCTGACTATTTTTTCATTAAAAGTATGCAAATATGTAATAATGCATAAGTATTTACTCACTTGCATGTGTGTGCAATAAGTTTGGATCCAGTGTGAAATCATACATGTCTATAAAGTTATACCAATATTTGACTATTTCTTCAGCTGCAATTTTAATTAAAAAATAAATAACTTTCAATAATCAATAGTTTTTGTGAAATTTGTTTTAAATTTTTCATACAGTCGTTGTCAAGACTATAAAAGGTGGGTTGTGCTTATGCTATAGACTTTTCATAACTTTAACCATTTTTTTCAAAACTATGACCGCTTTGACATACGCTTTCATTGAATTTTTGTTAGAACACAAAATTATTTTTTTAGTTGTGAACCCTAATCATTAAAAATTTGTTTAATTAGACATTTAAGAATCACAATTAAGAAAATAATTCTTTTTCTAACAAAAATGCAATGAATGTAATAGAAATCGCGCGTATAATAGAAAACCTGTGAAAGCGGTTATAGTTTTAAAAACTATAGCATAAGCACAACCCACCGGTTATAGTTTGACAAAACCGGTTAATCAATTGACGACTGTATGATTACCCGTTGGATCAAACTCTGAATAATAAGTCCACTTTGAAAGCAAGTTTTGTCCAATATCTGAATCATTTTTGTGATAAAAAGAGTTGGTGTGCGAGAGATGATTAGCCCAGAACTGAGCTTTTTGACAAAGATCTAGTGAAAGCATTAATGGAGGCATTCCATGATGAGAACGAAGGATATTATGCCACTGAAGGGAATGCAATACAAATTCACTCTTGGAATATGAAGCACTTCGAACTGCGTCTTGATATCGAAATTCTGTCGAACGCTTTAGGAATCCCTTTAATTTGAAAAAATAGAAAACAATTTTTCAATAAGATTTTAAGATAATTTTAATTTTTCGAATGTTGATGATTGAGAGCTTGATTAATATGTTGAGAGACTTATATTTCCAATTGAAGGGATACAAAGCATAGGGGACCAAGGTAACTTTTTTCAGTTTTTCAAAATCATGGTAGGGCCTACACCCCTACACCCCTCCCTTAGAGATCATTGGTTCCAAGTCAAAATGTTGTGACAAAAATGTTGCAAACAATAATGTCGAGTACCAAAAATGTCTGCAACAGGTGAGATGTTAAAAATAATTGCAATTCAAAAAATATTCAACAAGACTGACATAAAATGTCATAGCCTGCTTTTGTTTCTGCAATTAACAAAATTACTAATGATGGAAAACATTATAAGAGCTCAAAATAATTGTTATCGTAATGATGTTGTACAGTATAAAGCTTTCTGTATAGCTAATCATGAAAAAGTACGAATTCAAATGCTATGTTAATTTTGTGTTAAACACATACAATCTAATAATTTATTATTATTCGTTCACGAATTGTGAAACCGTAAGAGAAAAAGCTTTCACGCATTTAGAATTTTAATATAAACAAGACTCACTCAATATTATTGTTATAATAACTTGTGTTGTAATAGTTAATGAATTATGAATTTAAGCCATAATTATCCTTTTTACAAATCATTTTATAATTTTTCATTTTTCACAAAAGGATTATCAACAATATTCAAATTCAGATTTTTTTTGGTAACAATTAAAGTATTGTTGACTACAAACAGAAAATAATCGAAAATCAAATTAAACTTCGAAAATATTAACATTTTAAATTAGGAAAAGCTTTCAATTCATCGGAATTTTAAATTTAGAAGTAATGAAATTGAAAAATTAAATTTTTCATTATTGATATAATTGTAAAAATTAAATAGAAAAATAATTAGATCATAATATTTCAAATTTTGTCTGCAGTAATCAGTTTAAAAATATAAGATTCAGAGTTTGTAAAACTTGATGAAATGGTCATATCATTCAAACTCAATTTCATTTTAGAAAATTTGTTAATCTTTTATATAATTTTTTATGACAAGATTTTATTAATTCTTAGCTTTTGCTGAATAAACACTGTTAAGTGAATTCATGTTTGCAAGACTTTTATGTACAAAAACTTTCAATCAAAGCAAAAATGAGCAATAATTTTATTGAAATCGTTATCGAAGAGATGAACTGATCTATACCTCAGATCAAACTAAATATATAAAACATAAACTGATGCATAACTAAAAGCAAAAGTTAGAAAATTGTATATTAATTAAATTGAAAATAATGAAGTATTCCCTGAAGTTAGAATAATATTTTGAAGGTTGAAATTAGTAACATAGGCTCAAGTCATAGCGTTTCTGTCATTAAAAAAAGTTACTAATGATGGAAAACATTATAAGGGCTCAAATAATTGTTATTGTAATGATGTTGTTGTACAGTATAAAGCTTTCTGTAAAGCTAATCAAGAAAAAAGCACGAATTCAAATGTTATGTTAATTTTCAGTTGTTAACACAATCTAATAATTTATAATTATTCGTTCATAATATTGCGAAACAGTATGAGTAACGCATTTAGAATTTGAATATAAAAAATAAATTCCATGAATTTTTTACCAAATTTCATACTAACTTATACTGAGCATTAACATTAGATTTATATTAATATCCGGTCTCAAAGTATAATCTTATTATCAAATATTCAATGTATTCTTCAGTTACAAGTATTGTTCAATCTTTTTAGGGGAACATTTTTCTCAAAGTTAAGACTCGAGTCTCGACAAAACCTCGAGAAAATCAAAATTCTCAAAGATCACTACTGAAAATTGTAGAAATTATTCTTCAATATCCAATAGTGATCTTTGAGAATTTTGATTTTCTCGAGGTTTTGTCGAGACTCTCGATCAAGAGCTAAGGTTCGAGACTCGAGTCTTAACTCTTCGATAAACAAAGACTCTTATTTTGGATTAATTGTGACTTTTAGAGAAAAATAATGACAAAATACTGTACAGATAGTGAACGTATGGATAGAGTTATGCAAACTGAATGATGATTGTAATAATGATTACAATGAAGAACTCACCCAAACGTGCAATTCCTGTATTATTCATTAGTAGACTAAACAAAAATTGTTCCGTGAAATCATTATAAACTGAATTGCGGTTAGACTGTAGATAATATACAGTGTAATGAAAGGTAAACTCTATTGCAAAAATGTACAGTTTAGGTAAATTACTTGATGGAAAATAGAATAAGTCAATGAGTTTATTGACTTCTCACTATTAGGTTTATTGATCCTATCATTACTCTATGGCTACAAAACTCTCACAAATATTCTAAACCTTTTAATGGAAATCAGTTAAATAGACTAAAAGCTACTGACTTACAAAAACTATTTCAAATAAACTATTTCTAGTCAATAACACACTCTCATTAAACGAAAGTAAATATGATTTTTCGTAACATAAGTTCATGTTTTCATAAATGCATTTTCTGTCATAGAGTTGGGAAAACCAAAGTTTAATAGTTCCAACTTTAATAAAATATTGAAAGTAGAGATATTTTACTTTTTTTCATGAAATAAGTCTTTTAAAGTAAATTAATTCATGCATCAAATGTTTTACTATTTATTGAGCTCATCGAATGTTAAGATTTGATGAAAACCAAACTATTGGTTGATTATCACATCATAATTTTAAAACAGATTTTATTTCCATATTTCATGAAATTTTGAACTATTAAACTCTGCTGTTTTGAGGTCAGAAACCGATAGAGCATTCATGAATAAAATAAATCTGATTTGAAAGAATAAATGAATTCAAGATGAACTTTTTGTTAAAAAATTGATTTATTTTCATAAACAATAGAACAAACCTATGAATTATTACCTGTTTTCCTACAAGAGATGATATGCTATTGTCAGTACTATTAGTACTGCCATTACTGTGTTCTTCATCTGACTTTGAACAGGAAGGCAATGATATGATATCTTCTTCTTGATTGGGCGAATCAAGTTTCAAAACGAAAGTTGACGGAGAATTTCGTGTCCTTAAAGTCACTAACAATCGGAATTGATTGAATTTCTTATGAATGTAATCCATTTGAAAGAATTTTTGCATCAACAGCTTTTTCTTTAGATATCAAATGATTGTTAGTGGGGTTTTCAAAACGTGACATATATTGAGGTTGTTTTCAAAAAAACTTATTTATGTGAATCATCTTTTCTATGACACCGACTGGGAATTGATGAAATCTTTTTCTTAATACAGTTTCCATACGTTTCTCCTGAAACTAAGTTCACTGTTTACTTGTTAGGTTCTCATTGAATAAATGCCCTTTTCTTACACAATGTTGAATAGAGAGCATTACCCATACGTTTAATAGCATTTATTATATTGTTGATACCAAAAGAAAGCCTTTTTCTTCCGTTAAGCTCTCTTCCCACTCATCAAACCAAAAGTTTCTCAATACAGACCAATCACTCTAAAAGATCACGCATTCAATACACTGTATATGGAATGCATTCAAATCAAATTTTACGAAAAATTGTCAACTCCTTTATGGCACTAAGTTTTAAATCCCATATCAATTCGCAAAATACACAAACAATAACTCAAAACATAATTTCAAGAAATCATTTATTTTTTCATAACTGCAATTTTGCACAGTTTTAGTTTATAGTAAATGTTATACTTTTAAGATTTGCTGTTATTTCTATAGTCGTTGAAAAATAAAAAGAAAAAGTTAATAGACTTTTACTTACTATTGAAAATTTATTATCTAAAAGATATCTAAACTTTTTATTTATAGTCAATTTATTATGAAATGGTCAATAAAAAAGATTAAATAATTAAGGAATTATTGTGAAAATAAACAGTTATAATGAAATTGAAATAGTTTTGAACTGAGTTGTAAAGTATGAAACACTGTAATGGGTTGGAAAGAATATAACATTTAGGCTCAAAATAAATGATAGCTTTATCTAGAGTTGTTGTCATGACTGCTTTTAAAGCTGTGATATAAAACTGAATTTTAGAAGAAATATAAACTCAATTTTAGAAATTTCTGCAATTTATCTCATCTTAATTGCGTCGAATTAATCATAATCCCAATACTTCCATATAAAGACCATTTATTTCTTTGGCCTAAATTTGAAACGTCGAGTGAAGAACTTTCATACAAACTTTTCGACTCAGAAATATGTCGAGAGAATAAAAATATAGACCAAAAAAAGTAAAATAAAGTTTTCCTGAATGTGCGAGCAATAAAAAACTCAATTTTTATGCTTCAATCCGTTCACATCCTATGCAATAAAATATTACCTTAACTGAAGTCAGATATATATTAAATATGAAAAATTTGATGATCAATAAGATTCCAAAATAACAAAATCTTATTGATTGCTTGCAGATAGAGTTCAACTTTACAATAATTTTGTAACTATAAAAAAGTAGTAAATGATCAAATGTCACACGAAAGCCTTGTTAATAACTGGTTAGAATAAATCGCATTTCACAACAACAGGAAAAGTATAGACTGGATACTCATTTTCATATATTTTCGTTTTTATTGCCCTAATGGTTACCAACCAAAAAGTCAATCATTCGCCAAAAAGTGTTTAGTAAATGAAAGAATATCATGCGCTTTGAGAAAGGCTTTATTGTGAAATGAAAAATTTCATTATGAACGCAATTTTTAATTTACTTTTATATAATACTTTCTATTAATTCTATGCTTCATTTGGTTGAGCCATACCTCACAAAGTTGTAATTTAAAAATCTAGTTCAGATCAATTAAATTTTGACAAAAATTATTTGAATTAAATTTTTTAATTGAAATCAGAAGACTTTGAATGCTTATTGGGTTGCTTTCTATTACATTTACATATATATATATACATATACAGTCACTATAAAGGGTGGACCAAATCTTTTGGTTTATATATGAATTTTTTTCACTAAAATGTTGTATAGGGCCAACTCTATTACATGATTAACGTTGAAATATAAAATATTTTACAAATTGAAACATAAGATAATTTAATTGCAAATATTTAATGTTAACATTT
>JAQFZT010001092.1:0-17372 GCA_034696325.1 Camisiidae sp.
ATAGTTCTCTATAACTTTATTCAATGTACAATTTATTTACAAGATTTGTAATGAGAGAGATTCTGATAAAATTACATGTTAAAATTATTGATTGGAAATATAATCAGTTTTTAAAATATTATTTATATATTTCATTAGGACAAGACTTCATTATTTTTTACTATTTTGATTCTTCTAGATATTATATACAAAAAATAATTGATTTCTAAGTTAAACAAATGATTCAAATTTTTTTGTTGAAGTTTATCAATAGACAAAATGTTTTTTATGAAGTAACTTATTCTCTGAAGCAATGAATAGTTGTTTAAGTTATTTATATGTATTACATCATTATAGATTAAAAGTGTATTAGCTATTTATAGTAATACAGTATTTAGAGTAAGGTTAGAGTTTGTGTAAAAAATATGTTGATATGAGACGCACAACAAGTTAAGCATTCATTCAGATAGAGTGAGTGAAACAAAATTAAAATCCTTGTCTTTCATTCAAAATTTCTGTTTTCTTAGATATTTGTCGAATGAGTAATTTATTTGTTAATTTATTTGCAGTATTTATGAATCTAATAAAGAGTAAAAATACTTCTTTTTCTGTATCTAATCATTTAAGTCAATGTAACAAAACTTTTGAAAACTCTTGATTTATATTATATTATTTATTGTATAATTAACTTTGAATTTTGATATACTTTGAATAAATGTTTTTAACTCTCTTTCAACTTATTTATAAAATAAGAAAGAACTTTATAGTTATAGTTATAAACAATTTATATTTGAATTATAATGTGAAAAGCAATAGAAGAGTCAAGATATTTAAACATTTGCTTAACTCTTTTTTTATATGTTTTGATACAGTCTAACCCCGTTATAGTGAATCCCCGCTTATAGTGAACGATTGTTTCAGAACATATTACTTAATACAATAGAAATTGAGAACGTTTACAGTGAATCCCAGATATAGTGAACGGTTTCGGCCGCACCCACCCATTCACTATAAGCGGGATGGACTGTATCAGTATTTTTACTTTCTTCAGGTATTGTAGTAGTAGTACTAGTAATCCAAGAAATTATCTTTGGGTTTGAGTTTTGGGCACTTTGAACAGGTTTATTTCAGATTTGAACTCTAGTCTAGTGAACTCAAATACTTTTCAAGATCTCTTTCACAGACAAGAGAAAGATTTAATCACTATCGCTATGAATTGACTCAAATTAAGTTCTATAACATTTTTAATAAATTTCAAACACTCATGCGATTAGATATTCATTACTTCCAAGACTTCAAAACTATTAAAAGATCTATCGATTCATAAGTTTCCTGATTCGTGGATGAAAGTGTTGGAAACTATTACAACTTTCAAAAATGATTTCCTTTTAGAATTAATATATATATCATAAGTTCTAACAATTGAATTGAGCACAAGATCTTAATAGTTACTCAATTCAAATTGAATGAGACTTTTCATAACTGAATCACAAGTTCCGTTAACTTAATAAAAACTAGTATTTAGTGCTACACTAGAAACAGATGGTTTGTGAGCAATAAGATATCAAATTAATTAAAAAAAAACACTTCAAACCTATAACTATTTTACAGAAAGGCCCTGACTATGACTAAATTGGATTAAAGCAATTTACAGAGCACTCCTATGGAGTATATATGATCGCAAACAAATTAAAACGGGTTATCTCTTAATGCATCAAAACGAGAAAAATGCATTCAAAGTTGTGCTTCACTAAAATTATAAGTATTAATAACTTTCATAATCAATTTTGATTCTTCAATATCTTCAAGTTTTTCCATTAAAACATACCCTGAGTTTTTGTATATTGAATGTTTCAAAATAATGTATTCCGAAGAGAAATCTTCAAATTAATATTTAACTCTTATAATGAGGTGACGAAATGGTTAAAAAATGAACCGAACAAATCGTTAATCAATTTTTTATAAGTTATCTAATAATTATATTTATTTGATTTATATGAGGCAAAAATGTTTGAGAACCCCTAATATGGATGGATTATTATAAGGAATTGAATTTTTGTTGTTCAAATTTTCTCAATAGAGAGAATGTTTTTTATGAAGTTGTTGTTCAACTTATTTTTAAACTGGTATAATATGTATGTTATTTATATTTGTATTACATCATTATAGCTCAGAATTCATTTAGATATTTATAGAGTAAGGTTAGAGTTAGTGTCAAAATATATGAACATCAGAGGCAGAAGAAATTGAGCTTTCATTCAGTTTGTGAGAAACAAATTGAGAGAAATTTTTTTATCCAAGTCTCTCATTGAAGTAGATTTTGTAGATATTTGTCAAATGAGTCATTTATAAGTTAATTCATTTAAAGCTCAGATTTCAACGAAAGTTTGTTAAATATTAAAAGTTAGTCAAATTTTACTCAATTTTGATCAGTAAAATCATTTTTTAATCACATTTAGTATATAGTCATAGATTTAGTATATTATTAATATAATTCAATTTAAACCACTTTTAAATAAAGATAAATTACTTAAAATATTGTAAAATAGAAATCAAGAACTCGATCAAAATATCATTCTTAATATTTTTTACATATTAAAAGAGAAATAAAAGTTTTCTTATGAAAGTTTTGTATATTTTTTTCATCAGAATGTTATTTGATTTATTGAAAGCGAGTGAATACGAATTGATTAACATGTCAGACATGTCATCAGTGATTAGTATTGGATCAACTGAGAGAATAAAAGAGAGATTTATGGAATATTATTGGAAAGGATATTCTGGAAAAATGTATTACACGGAGACGAATAAAATGAAAGACCTGGAGAATCGTTGTCTTCTAAATGCAAAGATCGCCAGAGGCATTAACTTTAATTTTCACGATCATTCAATTGCACGCAATACTAATGGGTTTGTTTATGTTGTTCGGGCCAAACCAATTCATAATTCATTTATAAGCTCATCATTTTATTAATCTTTTCATAAAATTAAACTCATAAAACATCTCATGTCTTGTCATGTCATTCTATCGTACAAATAAAGTAAGGATTGAAACAGTTATTGAGACCAGAATCCAAAACCTGATAGAAATATAACGATTCGAAATATTTTTCACCGAAAGGCAAAATATAATTTATTAAATAATGATAACATCATTGGTGACTGACTTAATCTCTGAAATGAGTTCTATTAATCCGATATTAAAGTTAAAGCTCTTGTGAATGTAATAACTTATAGCTTCAATTTTATGATATCCGCTATATTTATAAATTGACCCCAAATGTATCCTAAACTTATTGACATGACTTCTATTCAATTAATGGCCACAAATAAAATGAAAGACTTAATGTTTTTATATTAATCAATAACTGTCTGTAAATTGAAATCAAATTTAATTGTACTTTTACTTAACAAACTCTTAAATCATGTAAATATAATATCTGAACATAAATTTGAGGTAAATTTAAATGATTAAACTTTGATTTTATTTTGCATTAATATAATGGTCAAGAAATCTATTAAAGACAACTCTTTTGTCATTTCCATCGTATTGGTGTTCCTCTACTGTACATGAATGAGCACTAATTCTTATCGAATTAATTGATCACAACTTTCTGATCTTGTTTTTCTTCTCATTGAATTCTCTTGTTTTAAAACTCTTCGATGTCTCTGTTCTCTTAACGAGTCTTCAAATAGAATCTCTTGAATTTTCTTCTGTTTTCTTCCGGGAATATTATCCTTAAGAGATTGTTTCCAATCATTGCCATTATGTGCGACATCATGAAGAGTAGCCAAGACATGATTGAGACACATATATTTGCTTCCTTTATTCCATAGGACGTACTCATCGATCGGTAGTCTATAACTACGTATTCCTTCTCTTTTGGCCTTAACATAAGTGATCGGTTCGTGATATGTTTTGTCAATAAAACCTCCGATTATGTAAATATCGTTATGATTATACTCCAGGAGAGGCTGTTCTGCGTTTGGGGTCAAATAAACTAACTTTTCTTTAGGAAATAAATCCAAATATGACTTGTTGTGAAACTGGGCGTAAAAATCAGGGCAATTCATGTTTGATAAATGTTTGGGCAATGCTTTCATTGTTTCCAATTGTTTATTACAATTTGTAAAATATAAATCAAACGCTTCTTTTGTATCGTATTTATTATATGAATACAAAAGCGCCAATTGTTTTGCTAAAAGTCTGCATTCAATTATTGTCATGTATTTATCGAAATCCAAATCAATGACTATCTTTTGCCCAAAAAGAGCCGCATTTTTTAACTTATTATTCATTAATCTACTAATCGCTGATTTATTGATTCTTGTGAAGATTGTGTTATGCCATAAGCCGTAAGCGATATTCCCTGAATTGTCGAAAATTCCAGTTCGAGACGAGTTTATCCGTGAATAAATCTCTCTATTTTTCGCCAAAATTTCTTCGGATTTCAATTGCTTTTTCCCTTTGCTTTTAAACTTAAGGTTTTCTTTGTTATACATGAATAAAAACATTTTCTTTCTAGTCATCGGATCCGAAACTAATAAGTCTTTCATTTGATTAATGGTTAGAGTTTTGGGCACTCGAAATGTCGTGTATTTTTCGTATTCATATTCACATAAAATTAGTTCAATTTTTTCTTCAATTTGTTTGCTTTTGATTAATTCCTTGTATTTATCAATTGTTAATTCTTCGAAATCCTTGTCATGTATTGATTGATATGTTTTTGTTTCTATTAGTTTTATAAATAATAAGCATTAAAAACAATTAAAACCTGATTATAACTAATAAAAACCTGAAGTGTTTGTGAACTCAGACCGAAAACTAGTCAATAGTTGTTTTCTATTATTCAATTGATTACTAAATAAACGAGAATTTAAGTCAAAAACACGACCAATAAATTTAAACACTTTAATTGATGTCATTATTATTGATAATTATTTGTTAATTAAAAAAGTGTTTTCAAAAACAATATATGAAATGTGCGAAAACAACAAAACAATGACTTGTAGTGAACTCTATATTATTTTTTTGAAACTCTTGAAAAAAACTTGAAGACAAAATACAATTAAATAAAAACTTTAATAAAAATTTTGGTTTTTTGTATACAGTCGACGCTCGCTATAGTGAACAGTTATAGTAAAAATAAGAATTTTTAAACTGTAAAAAACTTCTTTAGAAAATTTATGAAAAAATTTCGACGAAAAACAGAAATTGTATTGATTTAATTACTAAATATGATATAATTAAAGAATAAAATAATTAACTATTTAGTTGTTTAAGCCCGATTTTAGCATTGATTTCAATTGAATTAAAAGCAAAATATTTATAGTGAGCACTATATCGGATATAGTGAACTCTCGCTATAATGAACGGTTTCTCCTTGCATTTGGGGGATCATTATAACGAGCGTCGACTGTATTTGGCTTCTATTAGAAATTTTTTTGCCGACATAATGCATCGTTGGATTGAGTTGATTGAGCTCATTCATTTTATACCTTCCTTGACCAGAACCTGAGCTTTCTCAATACTCTCAATTTATCTGAATACTCTCATATATCTGGATACTTTGGATACTTTGGATACTCTGGATAGTTATTGGTCGGTAATATATGATAAATTCTTTCGGTTATTTAAAGAATAAATTAAAATAACATTTACAATGAGATGAAAAAGTTTATTTATATAAAATAAAATAAATCTAAAAGAAATCTTAAAAACTTTATCAAAATAACAAATCTTTACAATAGATATAAGATATATAAATGAATATTTAATTTCGTTGTTTGGTTTTTCATCCAACAAAATATTTTTCTATATAAGTGTTTGATAGAAACCCTTCCAGATATTAACGATAGTCGTGAAGAGGAGTCATATCAGTTCCCAATTAGTCTTTTTCAATCATAATAATCAACTTTATTTCATATAAAATTCTCATTTTATATTATTCAGTAACTCAAAGGTTATGAACAAATGATTACAGACAAGATTTTAGATCTGATGGCCGGATACATCTTATAAAATTCATATATTAATTAGAAGAATGAATAAACTGTAAATTGTGAGTCTTGAAAGTTATCGGTATACAATTGGATACAAGGCTTTCACAATATATCTTTTGTATAGAAGTTCAAGAATTGCTTAAATATGCTTTGATATGTTTTAAATCATTATTAGATAGTATCTTAACTTTGTTTGATTATTTCAAACTCATGTTTACATAGAAAGCTTATACAAACAATTTTAAAATATATAAACTTTGGAACTTAGACTCAATGAAAGCTTAGTGTTATAAATAGACATGAATTACTGGTGTCTTCCCAATTTATAGACATTCACTTTATAGACATTTCAATTTACAGACATTCAATTCATTTTATGGACATTTCATTTCATAGACAAATTTTCAGCTAATATAGATTCTGGTAGTTAAGGAGGTTATGGTGAAGTTTTCAGAAAATCACACAAATTTTAATCAATTAATAAAATTCAAACTATGAAATATAAAAAAGCAGAAAAATTCTAATTAAATAAAAATTAATATAATATTGAACTGAATAGATTCGGAATAAAAACTACACTTTGATTAATACGTTTAATTGTTTTACATTTTGCAGGTGTGAAATACCTTAATTCTCATGAAATTATAAGGTTAGCAGATATGAGATTGAATGTACTTCATTATCAGTTTAATTGAGCTTTATAGTTTAGCTCATATTCAATATATTCAAGTCTCAGATATGTGAATGAATTGAAAGTATTATTTTCAATAGCTTAAAAATTTGTCTATTAATTGAATGTCTATAAATTGAAATGTCTATAAAGTGAATGTCTATCAATCGGAGTATAACCGAATTACTTAGAGATTATATATGAATTGAAAGAAAGTCATTATCTGTTAGATGTTGTGAAACCATAAATAAAATTACATGACTTGGAGGAAGTCTAAATTGACATAACTTACATATCAAGGTTTATTATTTAATTGGTTTTGTTTATTATTGTAAGACTATGTGCTTATTCCGTGAAAACTCCCTTCAACAGGATTCTCATATATGAAGCCAATTGAGGTTAGATTTCTTTTTATATTCTTCAATAAAATTGTAGGAATATTTATTTTGACTATTAGGTGATCTACTTATGGAAATAATTGAAATGTTGGAAAATTTCTTCCTTGACTTCTGTAACTATTATTTACAGTACCACTCACATAAGCATGGTAAATTCATATCACATTAAAAGTTTGTGCTTTTTCTATAACTTTATCTCTTATATTCAAACTGTCATTCATTACATGGTTATAATGTAATATAATATTCAATACAACCATGTAATCAATAAAAGTTTCAATATAAGAGATAATAGTTTTACAAGAGATAAAGTTATAGAAAAAGCACAAACTTTTAATGTGATATGAATTTCACCTTATATTCATTACATGCTTATATGAATGGTACTGTACATCATTTAGAGTGAAATTTGGCTTTAATCAACATTTTCATGCTTTTAAATCCATTTATTCAACTAATTATCCGAGAATTCTAATGGAACTCAAAGAATCTCATGAATTGGATACCAAGCAATCTAATGAAGGGACCAGTTGTTGGAGTGCTCGGACAAAGTTTGAAAAACTTTTACTATTTGTTACAGTGGTCTTAAGCGCAGCACTTGTTATATCATTTCTTTCACTGATTGTCACTAATTTGAAAAGTAGAAAACGTAATAAATGTTTAAGCAATGCTTTAATGGAATCTATTATTTGATTTGTTATTTATTACAGCACAAGTCTGTCTGACAAGTGTTTGTGTGAAAGAAGGTTTGTTAAGTTTATGCCAACATTTTTTGCTCTATTTATATAAAGATTATTTTTTTCTCAGATGCATAAGAATAGAATTATATTTATTTTAGAACTGTTTTTTGACTTTGAAAATTTTTTGTTTAAAGAATAAAATGTTTGTACAGTTACGGACATTTGTATCGGGCATATTTGGTTAAAATAAAGTTTATACTTCAGAGTAAGATAGCTTTTGATCATAAAAACTTTAAGATAAAAATTACTCTTAAAGCTCAAACTATCGATAGAAATAGTTTTTAATTCAAAGGAAAAAAGATATTATCACAAGTTAGTCATATTGACATGTCATGGGATTTCAATAATTTCAATAAAAATTATTTTTTCATACACTCTGTATTCGTTTTTATGTACACCTTTTCTGTGTACAATTCAATTTTATGTACGAATTTTTTCTCCCCGACACGTACTTAAAAACGAAACCAAATACTTTTGTCACACTTGAAAAGCTCAGTTAAGACTTATTTGTATGACAGGATCTCATGGTTTAACATAAGAACTTTCCTAACAATAGCCCTAACTGTATATAAGACCCTAAATGTCTCATTTTATTAGTTATTTCCAGCCAATGTGTAAAGCACTTTACGCGCATTCAATAGGTTTCAAGCCTTATAATAATAAAGTCTCATTTCAACTAATAAAAAGTATTTCAATTCATTTAATATTTATTATTAAGTCTTCAACCGATCCATCAATTGAATAGAACCCCTACAGCTAAACCACGACAAACACTCTTCGGTATTACACTTTGTATTATAATAAAGTATTGAATATATCATTGAATAGAAGTATTGATTATATATTTGGAAAAATATTGCCCATACAAATGCCCATAACTGTATGATTGAATTTCAATAGCTTCTGACATATTGAACTCAATCGATGAAAGTATCTCTCCCTGCGATGATTTCTATCATTTTTCATGTTCAAAATGGATCAAAAGTACAACAATACCAGAAGAAACTGGTTTTACCAATATTTTTGCACAATCGAATCAAAGACTTGACATTGAACTGAAAAGTATAGAATATTCGGAAATTTTTGGCATAATTTGACTTTCGGGGATAACTTGTATTTGATTGAAACTCAAGATGCAGGCGAGCGGTTTTGGGCAAGTATTCCGAATGCTAAAGAATTATGTGCTTAACCGAGTAGTTCCTGAGATATAGACAAACAAAGATATCGAAATCCTTTAGTAATATGCTTTTATATCACTATTGCAAATAAATTCCCATTTAAGTTTAGTTAAGGTTAGGTTGAAATTATAAATGTATACCGCTTGCTTAATAAGAATTACTACAGTTGTCTGAGATGAGACAAATTAATATAGGAATTTCAGGTTTTTAATTGTCGATATCTCTGGAACTACTAATTTTCCGAAAAAATCTTATACTTTCTCAACATCTACAGTATATGTGAGCCTCCATCGGGGTTTGAGGTTGACGCCATTGTTAATCAAATGTAAGGACTAGATCCCTCTATAGGCAGCTTATGTAACACATCATTATTATGCAAACTTTACATAAGCTGTCTATAGAGGGATCTAGTCCTTACATTTAATGAACAATGGCATCAACCCCAAACCCCGATGTAGGCTCACATATATCGAGTTTTAAAAAATCCAAGTTGTCCTCGTAAAGTCAATTTGTTCCAAATTTTCCCTAAGATTAGATCCAATCTAATTTATATTGAACTTAAATTAGATTTAATTGAGACAGCTAACGATTCGATGCCAGCATATGCTTTAATCAGAAATCATTATCAGTCATGTATGAATTTATGTAAGAATTTCATTTTAAACTAATATTTATTGAACTAAAATAAAAATATCATTACATTCAAAGCATCGATCGAGAAGAATAGTCTCGATTTGCTTCGTGAGACACTCAAAAAGTTAGGCGATTGGCCTGTTGTGAAGGGCAGTGATTGGGATAACAGTTCTTTTAATTGGATTGAAGTTATTTCCAAAATTAGGGAAATGGGTCTCAACTATGATATGTTTATTCAGTTAAAAATACAACCGAATCCACTGAACAATACTCAAAACATAATACAAGTATTGCATTTTTATCATGTCTTTCATTTGATTGATAATTTGTATTGAATTTTTGAAAGCTATTCGAACCACATTTAGGTCTTCGCAGACAAATCATAACTCAGGGCTTCAATAATACAATAGTAAAAGTCTATCATAAACTAATAGTGGACACCGCCGTACTTCTTGGTGCTCAAAACAGAACTCGCATTGAAGAAGAAATGTGGCATTTGGTTGCATTTGAAAATGATATCGCACAGGTATTCACATTTTTCAATCCTTTTTTCAAGTAAATTAAGGTTAAGGTTCGCGAAATTACTTATTTATTCAAACAATAGAGCTTTTAATGAGTTATCAATCAATAAATCAATCAAAAACTTCAACATTAGAGAAAAGTTATGCAATTATTTTTCCCCAACAATTTAGGCCATGTATGACATTTCATCTGAAGAACAAAAAATGTCTGGAATCTTAGGATTAGACGTCTTAATCAGTCAATCTTTCTATAATAATGTAAAAGAAAATTTAAATATTCAATCTTTTAATATTATTGAATAAAAATTTAAAAATAATAGACCGAATCAGAGTCTTCTGAGGCAACAATCAATGTGTTGGGCGATGGCTCTAACAGAACAGTTACTATAAAAGATTATAATGAAGAATCGGTGAGTTTTATTTTCAATTCAAAGTAATAGAGAAAGTTGTCTCTGTTCCAATTCCAATCCCAATTCCAATCCCAATTCCAATCCCAATTCCAATCCCAATTCCAATCCCAATTCCAATCCCAATAGAGGTGGGATTGTTCACGCTTATTGTTAAATGTTTTGCACTATTAAATCTCGTTCTTTGCAATAATATTTTGTGTGTTTTTCAATTTAAATATTAAATAAAAGTTGTAGAAGTTGGCAATGATTTCCATCTTATTCTCTTCTTTTGTCTACTGATGCAATTTAATAGCTTTTATTTAGAACTTTTAAATAGATGAAACATATAATATACTTAATCATTTGAAAAGCCAGGAAAACCAGAATTCGGGCCACGATTTGGTAAAGATTGGATCAAATTATTGGACTCAATTACCAAATTAAATGAATCTATCGCTGAAAATGAGACCATTTATGTAGATAACTTACTTTACATGATAAACATTGATTCTATGATTACTTTTCTTAATCAAGAGAATCGTAGGTATGTTTCGAATAGAAATCATTTTTAGTCTAGTTTTAAGATAACTCTCAAATTTGAATTGACTTTTTGCAAGACTATTAGCTAACTATATGTTATGGCGAATAGCATTTCAATGTCTAGTCATTGGCGGTAAAAAAATGCGTGATTTGACGAATGATCTGAATAGACATCTGTTTGGAGTGACCACTAAAAAGCCGCGTTGGAAAGAATGTCTTTCGGCAATGCCTTTCTTAAGAGCATTGTCTTCACTTTACATAAAGAAATATTTTGATGAACAGACGCGGATAAGCGTCAGTTTGTTATCATTGAAGTTCTTATCCGAGAGATAAAACTCTTTTCTCTTTAAAGGCTTCCAAAATGATTGAGTTTATACACGAAGAATTTGACAGAACGCTAAACAATACTGAATGGATGGATGAAAACACTAAAAGTAATGCTTATAAGAAATCAAAAAGGATTAAATTTATAGTTGGCTTTACTAAAGAAGTCATGAACGACACACTTATTAATCAAAGTTACGAAAAAGTGAGTATTTTTTATAAGAAAACAAATGATTCTCGAATTAAAGAAAAAACTTAAACTTTAATGAGACAAAAATAAACTTTGACTTATTTATAAGATTTTTCTCAATTGAATATAAAGTTGAAACTCACTAAAGATGACTACGAGAACAACAATCGCATTATAACGAAGTGGGCCAAAGACGCAGAGTTTTCGAGTTTGAGGAAAAGAAATAACCCCCACAGGTATGGCATAAATCTTTAGTCAAAACATAGCGAAAAACTTACAATAGATTTCAAATTGTGATTGAGTTTTGAAGAACTGAAACTTGTGTTTCCTTTTAAAAAGTTGGAAAAAGTTTACAAAGACAACAGTTGTGAATGCATTTTTCCGTCAAGACTCGAACACCGCTTTCATACCGGCCGGTATTCTCCGAGACGTATTCTTCAATCCTTTGAGACCTCATTACCTAAACTTTGGTGCCATCGGTTTCATTGTTGGCCACGAGATCACTCATTCTTTTGATAATATGGGGGCGCTTTTCGACGATGAAGGTATTGATTGTTTGTTAGTCATTGAAATTAAAGTCAAACTTTTATCTAAAGGTAATCACAGAGACTGGTGGCTCAACAGCACTAAAGATGAATACAATAATAAAGCCAAATGTATGGCCAAACAATATAACGATTATGAGCTGAGTGACGGACATAAAATCAATGGAAACTTTACATTAGCTGAAAATATTGCAGATAACGGAGCCGTTAGAATAGTTTTCAATGCTTATAATAATTTTATTAAACAATTTGGAGAAGAACTAAAGTTACCGGCAATTAAATATACACCAAACCAACTATTTTGGATCAGTTTCGCAAAGGTTCGCATTAAACGTTCATAAACTTAAGATTTGAGATATTTATCATAGTTTTAACAATTAAATAAAAACAAATCAAAACAAAAGATAAGTTGCAATAGAAACTATGATGTGATACTATAATTGACAACAATAGTGGTGTCCAATAGGAACTAAAGTGTTTATGTTTCAGAGCTGGTGCAGTAAATCTACTCCCGAAGCATTCAAAACTAATTTGGATAATGACGTTCATAGTCCTCCACAGCAAAGGTCAAGATTACCTTATAAACTCATGGATTCCTAATTAAATTATATGCTCTTCATTTCAGAATCAATATACCATTGAGTAATTTTCAAGAGTTTGGCACAAGTTTTCATTGCAAGTTAGGGTCCAAAATGAATCCAATAAGAAAATGTACAGTTTGGTAGTGTTCACAACGAAGAAAAGCCATAAAACTTGAATCGAAAGCCAATTATTTACGAGAAGTGCTAAACTTTCCATTATTTTACTTAAGATTGTATTCAATATTTGATACGCATTTGAAACCTAAAAGTCTGAATAGTTTTGCTATTTATAAAACCCATACAAACAAAACAAAAACCAATAAAAATTGTCATCACTTTATTGAAAATGCATAGAATAATGAGTTAAAAATAGTGTCATAAAAAATTTACAATTAGTTCTTAAAGGACTCTTAAGTATATAAAGATTATAATTTGAAATATTGACAAACTATTAAATAAAAACAATTCATACAACTCTTAAAATAAGCTTCAATTAGAGTTAAAAACTAATCACTAGTTTTAGTATTGATTTCTTTCCATTGATTAATGGCTTCGGAGATTAACTGTTCGACAATGAGATCAGTTATTCTCTCTTTAATGATAAGAATTTCAGGTTCAAAGTAAGCCCAACGCGAGTCTTCTAAACAGATCTCTTCATAGAGAACAGTGTCGACTAAATCACGTTTTTTGCATTTACGACAAAAACCCATTAATCCGTCGGAAGTAATATTGGGCTTAATATTACTTTTGTTAATCATATCTTTAACTTTGTTTGTCATGATTGAAGCGAATGTTTCTTCATTTTTAGGCCACAACTGCTTTTGTAATTTAAGCGGAAGTTTTAGAGTAATTTTGAGCTCATTGTCGAATGAAAACTGATCTAAAGTTATTTCTTTACACAAATCAAATAAAAACAACTTGAAAGGTGTCCTATTTTTATGTCTATATTCAAGTTGTTTTATTGAATCTTTAGTTCTTTTAGCCCTAAATATATTGATGGCCTCATTGTGTATGAATTCAGATATGTTTAAATTGACTATTAATTCAGGGTTTGAGGGCTTTTCAGAAGTAGTTGTTTGTGATTTTGAAGCACTGGTCGAATCTTTCAGTCCTTCTTCCGATTTAATAGAACTCACATTATCGGTGGCGTCGTCTTCATCAATATCATTATCGAAGTCATCAATATCTTCAATATCAGATGTGAGTCGGAATAAGTCGTTTTGCGATAGTTTTGTGGATCTGTTGATAGTGCTATCAGAAAGATCTCCATTTGAAAGATTATGTTCTTTACGTATTTTGCCAACTCTTTCGAGAACTGATAATTCTTGAGGTGTTGTTGTGTTTGAATCAATACTTAATGAACAACTGGACGGAGAGACAGACTCAAAGTTAGATGAATATGGAGTAGAGTTCGAATCATTGCGTATTTCTTCATCAATTGAATGACAATTTTCTAAGTTTTTCTCAATCGATGGTAAATCGATCATCACTTCCGCAGGAGTCACAGACTTTGTTGTCGATGGAGTAGAAGTTGATGAAGAGGATAGCGATGGCAGTGATCTCAATGAATCGTCATTAGAATCAAATACTGGAGACGGAGTTCTTTGTGGTGATAATGATTGTGATCTCTGCTCAATAAACTTAGGCTTTTGTGAGATGCAATTCTGAGTTTTTGGAGTTTTGCATTTGAAATGAGGGAATATTTCCATAGCTTTCGATGATTTTGGACTAACAGGTGATAACTGATGAGCATTTGTTTGAGTTGTGGCCTGAGTTTGAGCCGAATTGTTATTTGTTTTGAAAAACTTAGTTTTATAGACTCTTTCGCACAACTCTTCCCAAGTGGGCACTGATATGACCGCTCTATCGATCACTTCTTTCAAACTCGTTTCCATAGGATTATCATTCATTTGAGTAAAACCTAAATCTTCAGATTTCAAACTAATTGACTTTGAGAGCAATGATGAATTGGGAGATAAGGTTAAAGGCGAAAGTTCATCATTAGTACCAATAGAGTTAGTGAGACATGAGATGGCACTCATTGAACCATTGATTGAGCCATTGATTGAGCTGTAATCAGGCATTTTGATGACTGAGACCGGCTTTAATGGATTAGTATTCGCTAATTCTTTCAATATATTATTATTATTATTATTTGATGTTATATTAGGCAGCGTTTTGTAATCAGCTAAAGGCGAGACCTCATCTCCGCTCCCATTAATCAATTGAGTCAACATTTCTTTCAATTGTTCGCTATTCATAATGGGTTCTTGCCTTCGATGTCCTTTCGCTGGAGATTTGGTCGGCGATGAAGGCAAAGGACTATCGGTTGGCTTCTTTTGAGAATCATTTTGTTGGTTAGCTTTAACTTGACTCACTTTCTCATCAAGTAATATATTATTAACACTTTTATTATTTTCATTATCATCTGATTTACTGTCAATCACTTGATTACACTTTAAACCTTTTTCAACACATTTATCATTATTATTATCGACAGAATTAAAGCTCAATGCTTTGGCACTCGATTTATCATTATTAACAGTCGATAAAAGCTGTTTTTCTTGTAATTTCTTCTTCTTCTCAATCATATATTTTCGCGCAACGATTGGATCATAACTTTTTCGGTCACATTTGACTACTTTATCACGATCTCTATCGAGGTCTAACTGTTTTTTGCGAATTTCCTTTTGTTTTTCCATATAATCTCTAACCAGTTTCTGGTCGTAAAACTTTTCTCTAACTTTTTTTTCATTATCTTTACATTTACTTTCTTTAGACTCAAGTCTTTTCTGTTGAATCCAATTCTGAATAGTCTTCACATCATATGGTTTTTCGCGATTTTTTCTACATTTCATGTCATTTTCGTAATGATTATTTGATTTGTGAGCGTTTTCTCTCAATTTTTGCAATTTATTTAATGGCAAATTACTCATCGATCGACTCTTACTCTTGTCTTGATCTTCATTACACTCATTACTGGTCTTCAAAACAGCGATTTTCGTTTGTTTCATAACTAAAGGCTTATTATTTCTAATATTATTATTAATCAAACGATTTCTTATAGAATTATCTTTAAACACATTAATAGGTGAAACCCATTGAGGAATATCTTCATCAACTTCTTTAAAACCATTAGTTATCACAACTTTGCGATTGAATTTCATTGTTTTTATTACTGGACTCTTAACTAATTGATTGAAATTTACGATATTTTGAGCACTTTTTCTATTACTATCACTGAAATGGTTATCAATTTTAATATTATTATAATTACTATTAATTATCTGATTATCACTCAAATCAAGTCCTAAACGAAGCGGTAAATCATAATAAACTCTCGACTCCTTATCACTCATGAGTTGATTGTCTGAAACAATTGGCGATTCAGTACTTCTTAAGGCATTTCTTTGTTTCTGTTTCTCAACAATATCTCGAACTTTATTCAAACCAATCGCTAAACGAATCACTTCTGAATCCATTCTTCAATTTATTTATAAAACTATTAATAAATCGTAATCAACACTAAAATTAATCAATTTTTTAAAGTTTTTTCATTTAAAAAGTTATCAATAATTTCTATTAAAATCTTTCATTTATTTTATAAAATATATAATCAATTAATTCATTGTTTGGTTAAGTCTTAGAATATTTTTCATTAAATAAAAAACTCATTTTCAAAAATAAATGTCAACTTTTTGTTGTTGTTTTTGTTTATACTTTTCTTTAGATTTAATTATATGTAAAATTTTGTAGAAAATATGCCCTCATTTTTGGTTACAATTTTCTATAAATAAAATTTGAGTTTTGAAATCCTTATCAATAGTTATATGTTTTTGACGTCAAATCAAAACAAATTCAAATCAATTAAACAATTGATTATTGCAGTTAAATATCAATTCAATCCAAACACAAGAATGAGTTCTTCGGCAGCAACAGAGCCGAAGAGGTATTTCACAAATAAATTACATGATTTTGATGAAAACGAGTCAACAAAAAGATCACTAAATATTGAAGACATGAAAAACAAGATATTAGACATGAGTTCAAAGATATGGACAAATGCTTCACAAAATGATGACCACAACGACGACAACATATATGTGGGCAATATTGGGATCAGTTATATGTTCTTCTATTTATCAAAACAAGACTTTTTCGATCAAAACTTAAGAAACGAGTTCTTAAACAAATCACTTTCACTAATGACTGAATCGATTAAATCTGAGCCAAAACCTGACAAGTATTTAAAATTGGGTCCAACTTATGATGTTTTACTTGTAATATTATATTGAATTATCTGTTTTAATATGGTTTAGAATCACACGACAGTCGTATCTCTTGGGAAATGCCGGCAATTGTTTAATAGCGAGTCTTATATTCAATGCAAATAATGATAACATAAATAGAGATAAATATTTAGACGATTACAGAAAACTATCTGATTATTGCAAACCTATTTCTTATTTGCCATCAGGTATTCATTATTAATATTCATTTTTTTAAACATTATTTAATGGTTAAGTTTTATAAACTGTTTATAGGATGTGATGAGCTGTTGGTCGGAAGAGCCGGTTATGTTTGCGGTGCTCTTATTCTTAATAAACAATTAAACCCTTCAGTCATTCCCTCAGAGATTCTTCAAAGTTTGGGAAAATCTATACTAAAATCTGGTATTTAT
>JAQFZT010001093.1:0-17361 GCA_034696325.1 Camisiidae sp.
TCAAGTTTGCGCTAATTAGCTTCATTCTCATATGGCTTCATTTCTACAAAAAGTTTTAACTGCAGCTAACGAATATAAGAAATTTCGTTTTTCAAGCTTTCAAACTATTTGTATGCATTCAAGCAATTAACTTATGTGAAGGGCATTTATTTAACTTTAATCAAGTTTTTAATATTTCATCTAAAAATTGAAAGGTAAAGTTGAAAATTTTCCCCCTTAGAAACCTTTTTGTATGAATTGATGTAAAATTTCATTATGATTGTTGACTTTGGAGTTTATCCAATCATACAAAATGCAAGCTAAGAATTTTTCTGAGAGAAAGTACAGTAATTGAAAGACATTTATAAATAAAATTTTTTTGCCTATTCCAGTGTCATAATTTAGGTCTGGGGATAAGTATTCTTTCGAGGCTCAATAGGGGGTTAAACATGTCTGGCGAGGCTATAACTTGAACTAATTCTTAATTTTACCCTTCAAAACTCAATCATTTATAAAGCTATTGGGGGGGAGGGGTGGTTATAAAGCCCTCTTAACCCTATAGGTGGTTACGCAGTGGTCTATTCTAAAAGCTTTCATAATTTATTCGTGACTAAAATAAAATGAAAAATAATAAATTTTTTATTAATTAAAAAATAAAAAACTGGCAATTCTGAAAATCTATTCCTCTCTAATGACATCAAAATGAAAGTGCTCTGACATAAACATAATGATAATAATGGAATGAATTTCTAATCATTATTGAAAGCCAAAAACTCAATTATAACTTTTCTCATTTACGTCTCAAAAACAGACAAAAATAATTTCTCAATTAGTAAATTGATAGCTATATTGTATTTGACGCACGTCTTGAAAAAGAGATTTCTTTATAGAGATAAATATACCTAAAAATCGATCCAATTTAGACTTTTTGAAAGGACAAGTATAATAATCAAGTGGTTTATTCGGCACGAATTCATACATAGGATTCGTAAGTCTTGTCACATTAAATAGTTGATCCGACCAATTATCTGATGGATTGGATAATGACTGAAGCGGTGCCCGAATACTCAATTGTTCGGCATAATTGCACAATACATTGAAAGGCGCGCATAGTTTAATGAAATGAAAAAATTTATCGCCACTATATTTATCAGTGAGAGTCGGCTTCAATGGCACTATTTCTTCTTCTATTTCAAGACCAAAAGAACGGAGATTTGCGAGATATTTGTCACGATATGAATCAAGTTTTCCATTTCTAGTTTTAGTGCATTCTTCAAACACTAAAATGTAATCTATTTTGAAATAAAATAAGACTTCAATCTCTTTTACTTGATATCGATTCGTAAAGTTATATCAAAGTTTCTATAAACTCTTTCATTTTAACATTCGTATCAATACTTTTAACTTTACTTATGATTGCATAGTCAGGCTTCGTATAAAATAATATTTTCTTGTGACTCAATACAAACTTTGAAACTATAACTATTCAATGCATTTCTACGACTACCTGAAAAAGTTCTGATACGAATCTCAAAATAAAAGAGTAAAGAAATAAAATATAAAAATTTAGAATTATAACTCTTTAAGCTCTATTAAAATATTTTGTTTTCAATGAACTACTTGTTGTGAAAAAGGCATTCATTGAATTTGAGTAACAAAGTGACAAATTATGTGCAATGGAAAGATCAGTTGATAATCAGAAAAAGGTTTAGACATAATCTATTTGTACTGCATAATGATTATGAGCGCATTGCTATTAAATCAATAAACATAACTACTTCTCAGTTTGAATGAAAGTTAATGCATAACTTAATGGTTAATGATCTAAACCGGAAAAATAGTCTATTAATGCCAGATTCAGTCAACTTTAATCGTATATTCAATTTAAGTAACATTAATTTTATAACTTCTGTGATTGGTCAACATTAATGTAGTTTTGATGTAATTATCACATGCATAAATGAAAGTAGACATTGAATGTAATATTTAATTAAGTGATTGCACTGAAACACAGCATTTACCAATTTTCCTTTTCCCGTCTCGAAATTTGGTGCTGTTCTCAATAAAATCATTGGAAGCGGAACTGGCCAAATGTTCCTCATTGTTGTCGCTTTCACTCGAATCTTCGTTTTTCTAGAAAGTAAACAAATTTTTTCAAGTGTTTGCTTTTTCCGGGATTATCACATTTCTATATTTGTCGAAAAATACTCGGGATTTCCTTCTCATCAGTCTTTCCTCAAAAAAGCATATATTTTACACAATAGGTTTGAGTTTGTAGCTCAAGGATAGACCTGATCACAGAAACCCTTTACAAAATATTCTGATTGAAAGTTTTTTATGATAAAAAAATAATTTTGAGAAAATTCTTAAATGTTGTCATGAAGTATAGAATACTTGTTTATTCTGTGTAAAGTGTTGAGATTAGTTTGAATTGTTGTCAAAATTTTTGATATGGTTCTCTTATTCAATATAAAGCTTAAAGACAATTCTTTTCTTGTTTCGTGTCTGTATATAATGTAAAAAAATACAAAACAATTTCTTTCTTTTACATGCTTTTGAGTCAGAAACTGAACTAAAATAGTTGTGTTTTCTCTTTATTGTTCTTTCCAATCAAAACTGTATTGAGAAATGTTTTGGCAAAGAATAAAATAAAAGAACAAAATTTATCTGAATTCAGCAGATTATAAGGAATGCATTGAATACTGAATAGCGCTATGATATAAAGCCATTTTCCTATACAATAAAAGTCTGAAAAGCTAACTTAAGCCCTCGTGTCAATGCTGTTGATTGAATTCATTTTTTTATTTTCCACCATATTTTAAACATACGTTACATTTTAAAAATACAGAATTACATTAACTCACTCTATATTTTCGAAAAAAACCTTAACCTAAAAATATGACTATACGATAGATTTTTCATCTAATTATTATTTTAATGGAACTCAACGAAACTGAATTTTTTTTTCAAAAATAAAATCAATGCTGATGTGATGTTCTATACTTGAAATGAATACTTATGACCATAATTTAGTTCAACAAGAGCTGAGCTCTTACTCTTGTTCTTTATTATGAATTATTAAAATTAGATGAACTTGTACTGTAGTATAAACTTTGACTTAATCTTCAACAGTCAAGTTTAATACGAAACTTGAATGAGGAGTGAAAACATACGCAGTAATTCATTTAAATGTTGATGAGATTCTGACAAAAACACGAATTTCTTCTTGTAATACACAGAATATTATTTTTATGTAGGTTAATAAAATGAAACAAGATATGAATAGTTTTTTAAGTTTGAATTAAAAAATACTGTAGAAAAATATTTGAAAAGGCAATTCATTCTGACAAAATGTTCTTATCCATCTTTTTATTTAGCAATTTTCGAAGTAAAATTATGTAAGGAAATGCATTTTTAAGGATATTTCCCAAATAATTGCCAAAATTTGTCAAAATATGCGTACCACTTATGGGCTCATTTTAGGGCATGTGGTGGTATGACCCGCAATTCTGAGAAACCTAATATCAATTGAAAATTTGTTATTTGAATAGTTTTTCATTGAGAACAAGTGATTTTTTGATATGTTTAAATATTTTCTATGACTGAAACTGAGCTCATTTTAAGAATGATATTTATTTGTCAGTATAAATAAAGTTTTCCATTTCATTCCACTTAAAAGAGCATACATACAAAGTTATTCAAAATATACAAGCTTATAGAATAAAATTGAAACTACAAGTTCTCAGTTAGTTTTCAATGAAGTTTTTTGTACTCAAACTGTTTACACTAAAAAGCTCGCAAAGAAAATATTGATGATATGAGAGTTTTTAGCGGAGCCGAACATGAAATGTGATATCTACTGCTCTATAATAGAAAAAATTAAATTAAATTTACATTTTCTGGTAGCATAATCTGTGATTCTGCATCACAGGATCCATATGAATGAGAACTTTTTCCATTCAGTTCATACTTTTCTACATATCGACCCAAAGGCATGTTTCCGATTGTTATGAGTCTTATATACGATGCAATCTATTTAATCACAGAATTCTCTTTGTCTCCACTGATTTTATTACATCTCTATTTGTTTATGTCTTATTTGTTTGTTTAAGTTTTGTTTTGTCCACATCTTTCATTTCATTTCCAATTTCTTAATTTCGTCGAAATTTCTGAAACAAAAGAAAATTTAAGATTTATTCCACATCATTTCACTTTTTAATATAACGAAAGGATTGACAATTCATTTTAATAAAAAGCCTAATAATTCTCTCAAACAATTCTAGACTAAAGCTCATTCCATACAAAAATAAAACTTAGATCTATATTATATTCTTTTTTAATGAGAAAAAACTAACATTTTTAGTCATAAAACATGAAATGGATGTCAGAATCGTTAGTCCAAAAAGCATTCAGTGATAGAAAGAATAATTAAATGCAATAACCGTTAAAGTAAATACAGTGGATATTGTCTGCGTTCACTTAATTTATTGTCTGAATATACAAAAGAAAATTACAAAAAAGGATAATAGTTTATATGGAAGGAACTATCAATTTAGGGAAAAGGAAAAGCGAACGAGTTTGAGGCAGATTTCATATGATTTGAATTAAAACATTGATATTATAATAATGCAAATTTTCAAATTATTCTTTCAAAATAATCAAAACGTCGTTTCAATACAATTCATGTAATTCATAATTGCAAAATAAATTCTTAATATTAGTATAAAATTATATCTCGTATCCAAAAAAAATATTAATAATATTCAAAATATAATAATTATTATTATTACTATAATGATAATGCTTTTTTCATATTACAATTAAAAGCTTTCTCTCTAAGATTCCAAATGTGAGAGTTCGTGATATTCATGAAAATGTTTATCATTGGGATAAGTTTGGGAAACATGTTCATGAATATGATCTCTTTATCTATACTAAAAAGCTTATAAACTTACAGTACACATAACATGACTAACATTCAATGTATCACAACTAATAGTTAATAATTTTCCGTAATTTTCCAGAATATAAAAAGTTATTAATTATTGAGAGTGCTTTTGTAGCACAAACTGGTATTGAGTCTCATTCTGGTGTTTTCGAGAAGTTTCAATGAGTTATTTACTTTTCAATCTGTTTGTTAATCTCTATTATATATAAGTTCTATTCGATTGAGTTAATTATTGATAAATAAACAGATTTATTGTTAACTCAATCATTCATTGGCTATAATTAATCTTCATTTAATTGTGTTTCTTGAATCATGAATCAAAAAACGTTTTCAAAGCAATCCTTTGCTTGTATTACAAGGAAAACAGTTATACAAAAATAGAATAAACAGTTTTTCGTATAATGTAGAAAATATAGGATCATTCTAATGTTGCAATTCTAACAAATATCCTCAAAATTTATACTCACATTCTATTATTACTGGTGTGCGCAGTGATGGGCATAGTTTTTATTTTCAGGGCCTTAAACATCTTCAGCCTGATAACTTTCAAGAGCCTGATCCTGACCTTAAATTTTTTTCACTATACAGAGGCCTTTAAGGATCTTATGAAAATTGTCTCAAAAAGTGGATCTTTAAAATCTATTTTTGAGATGTATACGAGACTATTTTTTTCAAAACCAAAATTTTATTGGTTGAAAAGCATTAAAATGAAATATTAACACACCTTTCGCTTTGTAGCCTCGTGTGTGACCACCTGTCGAACCAAAAGATCATTGAAAATTTAGCGAAATTATTGTAGAAAAAGTGAAGGGTGTCTAAAAACTTAATTTCAATGTTTTACAATAATTGTTTTTTAAGTAGACTTTTCAAAAGTAAGTCATATAATTTCCTTTAATAAGTATATGAAAAGCTTCCCGGTTTTCAGGCTATGAACTCTGAGAATAAACTGAGAGCCTAAGCTTGAGCCTGAATATACACAAAGCCGGAGTCTGTGTTCATCACTGACTATAAGAATTAGTATTGACATTAAACCATTATAAACACCAGACAAGATATTTGACCCGAGTGTTATTGAAAGCAAATTATTATGAAGTACTCAACTGTTATACTCAACCTTAAGCTGTTAAGGAAGAGAATAATAGTATAAAAGAAAATAAGAGGAGATAAGAAAATAGAAACCAGAATAAAGTAAAAATTTCGATCAAATCAAGAGAAGGCAAAGAATAGTAAATTCATGAAACCCTAATCAGGTTGTTGAGCAACTGATAATAATGAGAAATATCTCTATTTATTTCTTATTTGTACTGTATATTAGATGAACAGAATAGAGAAAAACAATCATAAGTATTGAATTTTATTGTTCAGGAATACAGGCTAACCTGTTGTTGGCAACAGTGCATTGGGATCGAGTTGCCAACAACAGGGTTTGTCAATATCCGTACTTTATACAGATATTATTAAGTATCCGTGTATTATTAAGAACCCATAGGATTTGATGGTTTGTCCATAGGATCTGCTCATTAAAGCAGTTGATGACAACCAGGATGGCCAACAAACGAGTTGCCAATACATGGATCAGACTATAGTTGAATCAAAATATTTATGAGAATACCATTAATAATTTATTTATTACATCGTATTTGTTATTATATTTGAATAACATGATGCTGTGCTCAGAAATGATATTTTGTCTAATATTGTTATGCTTACAAACTTCATACTGAATGAAAACAATAACTTAGAAATAACCAGTGCCGTATCCAGCATTTTTTGGCTGTTGGGGCCAAATATATAAGTTTCATATTATACCGGTACTCTTAGTTATAGAAAATACAGTCTTGAATACGAAATTATCTCATGATTACAGGTCTACACTTAAATGCCTAAAAATGTTTGGTGGGGCCCTTTGCCATAGCTGGATACGGCACTACAAATAACAGACTCCACTCTAATGCACATAACAAAAGATTAATTGTGCAAAATTTTGCTACAAAATAAGACTGCTTTTTAACTTAATTAAACATTTTATGATACTCTGCATTCTATCACATCAAGTATAAAATGCCAAAAAAACACATGAAAATAGTTCAACTGAATTATTCTGTTATCCAACCAATCCTTTCAATTTTTAGATAAGAGCCTTAGATAAGTCCATATTAGACTACATTGAAAATGATAAGACATTCAAATCTTGACATACATTTGATAATTATATTATTCGATACTCTATTCAACAAGAAAAAGATTTACGAATCAGTTCTAAAGAATCTTTTGAATAATTTTGACTACATCTCATAGCTTTGTATTACTCAAATTTTAATGATAACAAACTGGAACATAAAAAATAAAATTATTCTCTGAATGACTATAAAAATAATCATAAAATGTAGAGAAAAACAATTTGTAAGAGATATAATGGAAGGGAAGCTAGAATTTTATTCTTTTCAGATGCTGTTATGCGGTCACTTTTAAAGTCTATGTTGTGGTGCTAACTATAATATTGCGCTCTTTGTGCTTTTTATCAACATAAAAGTTTGGCTATTTTATATTTTTATTAAGAAAATGGTAAAATCTTTTCAAAATTCAAGTCAACAATAAAAAATTCACTTTAATATTTAAAATGCAAAAAGTCTGTTAAACATATTATAACTATAATTCAAAGTTTGTAAATTTATAATCTTTTGAACTAATAGTGAGCGGGTCAACGGGTCAACGGGTCAACGAGACGGTTTTCAGTTGGGTCATTATGAAAATGCAACATTTTTCGCCAAATCCTTAACTTCTTCCACTCTTATTCCCAACTTTGAATCATTATGTTTTTGTGAAAATAAATCTTGACGACTGAGTATGAATAATATTTAAGCAAAACATCATTGATAATATTGAAAATTATTAAATTAGTTATTGTTATTTTTCTGGATAATTAAACAAATCTTATGATTTAGTAGATTGAAAATAGGCTTTGTAAGTATTGTTGCGAATCTCTATTATTAAAAATACTTGACAAATCTTGCACCAATTTTAAGTGCTAAATAAGCTTAACTATATTCACATAATAGCGTGATTCGCAACAATAAAATCATTTTTATTGCACTAAAACTTATTCTCACGAATTGAATATTTGGAATACTCTTTATGGTTTAACCCATTCAGATACAATACTGAGGTAAGTTTTTCTAATATATAATAGGAATTCACAATTTTAGATCCAGACTCAGAAGAAGAAATAGACTATCATCGAACATCATTTATAAATTTGAATTCATGAAAGATTACTTCTGCTCTTAATGTTAAATTTTGCGCACAATCAATCATTTCATCGCTTTTTATTCTATGGAAAAGAAATGTTTTTTAAATGAAACGCACACTTTAATAATTTATGTTCTCTTTGAATTTTTCATTACTACAGTTAAGGGTCAATCAGTAGGAAATATCTATTAAAATATATATTTTATTGCAACACATCTTAAAGTTTTTATAGTGTAAAAGCTATCTTTCACTCAAGTATATATTTTATTTTAACAAAATATTTCCGATTCATTTACCCGTAACTGTAATGTAGATCATAAGCTCATTTTACATGAGCTTTAGCTTCGATCTTAAGGACCTAAACTTGAGCTTGAACTTGAGCTTGAATAAGTAAGAAAAATATTGCCTTTTTGAATTCCAACTTTCATTCCGCTATTCAAAAATATTACTTGTATTATTTAAAAAGATTTAAAGAATTTTTAAGTTTAGATATTTTGAAGATTTGGTTAGAAATTTTTCTCAACTTCCGATTTTATCAAAAAATTACAAATATCTTTCAAAATCAAAATATTTTTATAGATAATTAGGGACTACAGAAACTCAAAAGCTTTCATGCATGAGCTTATCTGAAGCCTTCAAATAAAAAAAAGAACTTATGCTCCAAACTATTAATTATTTTTTAAAAAATCAATAGTTGTAAAGTTTCATTTGAATTAAAATTCCTTATTCTGAATTATGTCAACTGAATCTACAATTTTTTAAACTTTGAAATCAAGGGTAACTTTTAAAAAATATATCTCATTCAAAGCCTTACCCATTATCTTAACTTGACATGAGTTCCAACATTTCATGAATATAAAGAAACTCATTATCTCATATATTGAATTGTAAGAGAAACTCCAACTTTAAGGAACACTTGTCGAAAGTTTCACAAATAGATTACAACAAATATATGATTCAATATGAAATTATTACGACATTTCTATATATTCAGTACAATAGAAACAACAATAAAGTAACACTTATAATACATTTCATTTCGTGAGATATCTTCATTTGAGTAAGAAATCGATTTTTTCTTCTGAAGCTCTTACAGGTATTAACTTTTTTTCTTGATTCAGCTTTTGGCGGACTTATAGTTACAAATTAATGATATTAAAGACAGATAAATTTATTTGAAAGGTACTACTACTATAAATAATGTTATGTGGATAAAGTATTATTAAAGCCCCGAAACACATTATTTATTCAGCTTAAGAAATAATTATGATTCAAATTAGACAGTTTTATATCCAGTTTTATCCTAATTTTAAATGACTGATCACGAGAAACACTAATTAATCAAACTTGAAAAAACGTCCTCCGCTACTGCCTAGTCTTTTGTTAATAAAATAAGAGACGTTTTAATGTCATTAAGAAGGCTGGATGAATAAAATTGTCACTTTTTCTCTGCTTAAATGTAACCTAATTTCAAAAAACATTTTTTGTTGTCATTGTTGTTTTCTGTTTGTAATCATGTTTTATATAAAAATAAAAATATTAAGATCTCATTATATCATTATTTCATTTTTCCCTTTCCTTATTGATAGAATATTCTAATCTAATGACCCATAAACTAATTTAGTGATGAAACTTAATAAGAATCTAACTCTACTAATATTATGCTTGAAGTAGAAATTAGTAATCGACAATTCAACAGTCAATGTTCAAAACACTTTCAATTAATTCGTTGAGTTAATGCCATTTTAATCAATTCTAATTTATCTGATACTTATTTTGCTCCTTTATATTTTTAGCTTAAAAAATTGATGAAAAATATAGAAAATTTTCTGTTCTTTCAACTTAAAAATATTTTCAAAATTAAAAAAGAGAGTTCATTTTTACAGTATTTTTTGCATTTTATTTTAATGAATTGAAATTCTTGAAAACTTTTACGATCACTCATAAGTATTTATATTATATATGTGTGTCATTTTAGAGTAAATTTTAGAAAGAAATAAACTTTTTTCATCTATACACTTATCCAGAGCTTGCTTTTTAAGCAATTTATCTTTAATCAAATGATTGACTTTTCATTTGTCTATTCAAACCTGTTATATTTTTAAATGAATCAAATTTTCTCACACAGCCAGACTTGGAGAATAGGGGGTGCGGTGGGATGTTGACCCTACCCTGAGAGTCGAAAAAGTACATTGGTACCCACAAAGAGAAAAGTTGATCCCCAGTGAAAAAAATTTAGTTCATACTAAATATGTTTATATAAATGGATATACAATATGTGATCAGAAAAAACCTTGAGTTACAACTCAACAAATAAATGTATTCAATTATATCCCAATTTTTAGATTTTTTTGAATGTCTAACTCAGCTAATTAGATAAAGAAATACATTAAATCATTTTAAACTTATTTTAAATTTATTTATTTTTATCAATCATTTACTTATAATTAATACTTCTTTGAAAAAATTGTGAATAAAATTAGCGAAAAATTTAAAAAAAAAGTTTATGAAAGTTTCTCAAATTAAAAAAAATTGTCTCTCAAAACCGCATAGTTTTAAGTAAACCCCTGTGTAGGACGAATTTTTGAGATTTTGCACTCCTTTCTGGATCGAAGCCATTCTCCACCTGTGCACACGGTCTAATCAATTAAGGTTTGACAGGTTTGCTATGCTAATAATAACTTTATGAATTTTAGAATGAAATAAGATTCAGTGTACTCAAGTATAAGTTTTACAAATTTTAAATTCATGGAATTCCAAACGAATTCATTCCTTTTTGAATTTTTGTGCTATGAATTAAATTTCATAATTTTGTTACACATTCATTTGATAGACAAATATAGTCCAAATTTTTAAAATTAAAGCTCAAACAATACCAATATAAAGTTGAACCCATTAATTTGAATCTTATGATAATCTTTTCTTATTATTAAAACAATCGGATAATTGAATGAAAGAAATGCGTTAACGCAAAAGCTTTGAATCCAAAGCTTTTATAACCAAAGAATAATAAAAGTCTGAAATTGACTTAAAGAACATTGCATTGTAAATGCTGTCATAATTACTACAGTAATAATTAGATGATTGTACATTATCTGTAATCGTCAAAATAGTAATTATTTTTGAATTAAGAACATGCTAATTATTGTATTATTGTGTTTCATATCATTATGAATTATCTTTTTCATGTATCAATTAATTTTTCGATTTTTTGAAGGTAGTTTTTCTTGTTAAGCAAATAAATTATAATTGATTGATATTTATGAGGAATCTATTGAAATCCTATTTATTTAGAAACTGAAATATCAGTATTAAATCGTTTCATTTAACAGAGAAAATGATACAAAACTTATTATTATTAAATCTTAAGTATGAATCAAAAACTTGTTATACTTATTTACTCAAAAACTGAAGCTGTGAAGTGATAGATCAGTTTTTGCTCACTTTATACTGTGTACTTTCCCTTAAATCTATCTCATTATTTTTTCATTTCCTCGAATCGCGAGGAAAAGCTTGTAATCAAATAGAAAACAACTACTATTAATGAGATGAAAGATTTATGTAATCAATGAAAGAATTAAGACATTTAAATAATAGATTCTCGATAGAAAAAATGCTCTTTTGTTGAATAACAATGATTTATGAATCAATGATTTGTGACATTTCTTAGATGAAAATAAATTAGTGTTGATTAGCAAACAGAAACTTTCATGTATTAGTTCTTTTAAAAATGCAGAATCATTTGCATTAACAAAAATACTGTTTAATTCGTAATGCTATATATTTGACTTTATTATAATTATACTGAATCTATTGTATCTCATGTAGTATTATATCATTGATGAAAAGTAATTTAAAATCAATAATTTATTCTCAGACAGAAACTTCATTAACTCGAGTAGGATTTTTGTCATTTGCTTCAAACTCAAGAATAAATATTAAAATGTGATTAATATTATATGCATAAGATGTTCGTTTTATATATAAATTGTCGATATTCTGAATGAGAAGTTCTAGTAAAGACAGATTAAGTAGAAAACTATCTCATGATTCCTAATTTAATGATTTAAATAACTAATTATATATTCAAGTTCAGAATCTAAAAGAATAATTTAACTTTAATGAATGTTTTCAAAAAACTTCTCCAAATGATTGATGATTTTAGTGATATTCGAGTTTTAAACTGTTTCAATTCTTTTAAATAAAAGATTAGAAAAAAAATTACGAAATAAAAAAGAGATTTTAAAATTTTCTCAAAAAGTTTATGCCAATCGATAAAAGTTTGATCAATAGTATGGGAAATAAAATTATGAATGAAAAATACGGGTATCTCTGAGAAAAATCTATGAAATCTCGGTTTCAGGAATGAAGCCTTACGTTGTGATTACAAACTGTTAATAAATAGTATATTTGTACACTTACTTTAAGTAATGTTCATCTTTACAGCTTTTACTTTAATTTCACTAAAAACTAGACACAGAATCGTTGATATTCGTTCGTGACAAATATGTTTGAAAAGAAAAGTACACATTCATGGAAGCTCTTCAATATATATGAGGCCAAATCAGAGTTACAGTTGAGCACATTTATAGTGAACAAGGAAATAGTGAACTGCTGTTTATTGAGTACACATAGAAATGCACTCAAATATTCTAACTTTTGAGGAAATAACAGAATTCTCAGTAATGGTTCACATTTTCTTTGCACAGAATCGTTGTCTATAAGCGGCTCAATCTGTAGTGCGTCTACAGTTGTGCGCAATTCCTTTGCAGAATCGATACGAACACAATCATCATATTTTTGCAATTTATATGGGACATAACATTATTTTATTGAAATATTGTTCTCAAGATATATATCATTCAAGTTAACAATTAGTTACACTTAATTAATTCAAACATTAACTCAAAGTTTTGTTCTTTAAAACTTAAAATAAACAAATTTTTATTTAGACTTCATTAAAATTATACTGAATTTATATTGGATTCGGTTCGCGTTCAAACTATTTTAAGCTTTATCGGTATAGTGTTTCTTTGAAAAGTTATTAGATTTTGAGAATAAAAAAATGTTAAATAAGAATATTTTGATATCTTTACAGCTTGGAAGAATAAGTATCAATTTTTATTCGAAACATTTGAGAGCACAGAGAACATTTTCAATTACTGTATTATACATGCCCTAACATTATTACTAACTTATTTTCAGTGAAGAGCATAAGCTCATTTTGGATGAGATTGAGCTTATGGAGATAAGCAATTGCTTTGAGCTTAAAGTAATCAAAATATAATCCATGACTTTCACAGTAAGTTATTTGGATATTTTAGGATTAGTTAGCGGGAGAAGTTTTGAGTTTATTTTGCAAGGTATCTGGTCATCACCACTTCAATATAGCAACACTGTTTTGTATCTCAAAAAACATGTTATCTGACCACCAATTAATAGTTATGCTAACAATATATACTTCTAATAAGTAGGAGGACATTATATTGCAAATAAACTCAAATTTTTGAGTAATGAATATAAACCTCAAGTGTCAGCTATGGTATAATGCATGCCTGCTCATCATACGGCTGGGTCCACTACATGATATTTTTGGCCATCAAGATTTTTTCAGACTCAATTATTAATTAGAATTATTAACAAAACATTTTTTAAAAATTACCTAATTACTTAAAAAGTTTTAAAATATCGTCCCCTAATTTCAATGAATTCCCAAAATTGTATTTTCTTGGCCCACTCGCCTGTTTTAGGGCAAAATTTAGCCCTCAGGTGAATTTGAGATGAGCGGCAATGGATAATGAGTATATTTTTCAAATACAGTGACTGTCGTTTTATAGAACTGGTACTCTTTAGATAACTTGCGATCTATTTTAAAGGTTTAGCAAAAAATATTCTCTAATAATTAAAATATAACAAATACTTGGCATATCTCTGCTATTGATTTGAAATGTTTCGGGCTAAAAGAATCTGACAGCGGTCAACTTGAGCTTAGATTGCTATGCATGAGCTCCAGCTTATCTATCTTAGCTTATGCTTTTCATTACTTCCATTACATCCATTGAAATGCAAAAATGAATAATATGTTAATTCTTTGCAATTCTGTGCTTTTATAATAAATGATATGTACGGTCATTAAAAGAAGTTTCGATGAAATTTTAAATATAAAGACTCATTTGCATTACGAATTCATTGCAAACTCTATTGCAAACGTGTTATACAAAAGTATATATTTTAAGTTCATGAGAACTTATTTTATCCGCTGTACGTAAAATAACACTTGTATACTAGCTTTGCATTATTCTCACTAACGAAAACCCAACAACTGTTATGCATAATAATTAAAAAGGTATCTATTATTTACAGTTTTCAGTTCAATAATATTTGTTTGAATGTATTATTTTGTGACCTTTAATAGGATACCATAGAATCTCGCAAATGGTTTCAAATGATAAAGTGTGACAAGAGTTTGAACGCCTTAAAACTTTCTATTAAATTAAAAATAAAAAACATGAAGACTTTTATCTTTCATGTTTTATGGTATGGATAAGAAAAAATCAAGAGAATGTCTATTAAGTTTTTATAACTTTGCAAAAGGTAAATATAATAAAGAATCGAAGTTTGTCTAGAATTTTTCATTTGATAAAGAATATTATGAATTCAACATAATATGAAATCAATTTACTGTAAGCTTTATTTTGATAAAAGATTTTAAAAAAAGTTTAGATAGAATTGAATCTCTATTTTAATGCTGAACTCAGAAAACTGATGTTCATTCAAATATTACGTGAAGTTATGAAAGAAAGCCATCTTTTGGTCTAATATTTAGATATTTATTATTCTTAAGTACAAAATTTAAACAAAGTATTGAAATATTCCATTGAAAAATTGATATAAAAATTAACAAAACCATATTTAACAGAAATTATAAATAAATACATAATATATTTAAAAATTTACATTTAGTTATAAAAAAAACTTAGTTATACAAAAAGGTTCTCAAAACAGTTTCGGTGGGAATTAAATAAATATTAGGATAAAAATGATATTAGTTTTAAATAATCGGTTGATTTCTTTTCATTAAATAATGGTTTTTAGGCGGAGACTGTCTTTCTCTAATACGTGATTGAATTGTAAACAAAAGTCCTGATAAGACGTCGTGATTATGAAGTTTTTTACCGAAAATAAGTTTTCTGACGGCGTCGTCATAAGTGAGTAGAGCCACCAAATTCTGTAGAATAAATCCCTGACAGTATTCCAATAGTTGGACCGCATTATACACTTTTGCGTGAATATAAATGGAGACCACATTATCTAAATCAACACAATTAGAACACCGCAGTTCACAATAACGGAGTAAAGCATCCAATTGAAAGTAATTGGCCGCTGACATCAGCTATCAATCATCAAAAATATATCTTATTAAAGTGTGTACAAACATTTTCCGTACATACATCACTTTTTTTAGACTAAAAGTTTCTATCAAGTAATTAGTTAATAGTTAATTACTATTTTCAAAAACTATTTGTAAAAAGTTTCAAAAAATATAGAGAATTAACTTATATAAAGATTGCAACAAAACTCACTGTATTATAACTCGTGGTGTAATAGTTAATGGAGTAGCAATTTAATCAACAAACATCTGCAAATTATGTCTTTTTAAAAATCATTTTTGCAATAATAATGCAATTTAGAAATTATGAAAGTTTCAATTTTTTGGCAACAATAATATTTTCATCTTATTGTTGGCTACAAACAGACAGAAACGACGAATGTATGAACTCGTTTTGGTTACACCACGAGTTAAAAATCAAATTAATTGTAATAAAACTTTAGTGAAGTTTCATATTTAATAATTACCTCTAAAATATCTTTCTGTTGGACTTCAAAGTTATCAAATCCTCCGTTATATAAGAATTGCATAACAATCTGTCAAATGATGCAAATTATTTAGAAAATTCATTCTTTAATAAAACTCTTGATAACCATTATTAACAATAATCACCTGAAAAATGTCATATTGAATATCATTGATAACAATTGGTGTGAGAGAACTGTTCAGTTGTTGTGAGCCATTCATGTCATTATTGTTGGGATTATTATTGGATTCATTAGTTTTGATGCTAAGCATTGATTGAAATCTTGGCGAAGCGTTAACTAAAATAATTTTATGCGCATAAAAGATCCGATTCTCTACTTTGAAGACACAGTCAGACATCTCTTTATTATTAACATATTTGGCATCAATTCTCGCTCCCCTCACGTGCGAAACATTATTTATTTGTTTAACTTTTTCTTTTCCATAACAAGTGCTGAAAATATCGGCCAACAATAGAGAGGTTCCCTCGTTCTAAAATTTGAGTAACAATTGAAACTTTTCTGTAAACTTTTCTCTCTAATCATATTTACATTAGAATATAGAATACATAGAATGCAATCAATTGCTTACTTTGCTGTGTCTGAAGATAGAGAAAAGTAAAGGCAAACATTCGTCAACAAATTGTGAGCTGCAATCGTCAGGCCATAAATGTAGAAAGTCTTGTAATAGTTGGTCAGTTATAGCGTCCAAACGCATTTCATGTGCGTTGGCCAGTGTTTGCATCCAACAGTGCAAAGTCCACGAAACTCCTAATTCAAAGATATTTGTTTTTACTTTCAACTAATTATAAAGTTTCATAAATTTTATTATTCAGAATCAAAATAATTTCTATCTTTTTTCATTAAAATACGATAAGTTGAAAATTCAAATTATACAACAAATGTAACAAAACAGCCCAACAATTAATGTTCGCCTTTTGATTTAAGTTCGTATTTGAATCTAAGCACTTATTACAGTTCTTCTTGAGTCATGTCTTAATTATAGTCATCATATTTATGTTTATAAAGAATGAAAACTTCAAACTTATTTATCAAAGCTTTAACTATTGGAAAAACATTAAACTTTTTACTTCACTTTACTTCAAAAATTTTGAAATTAATAGAAATAAATACACTCAATAGTAAAGATCTGAACAATTTAGAGTATAAATTAACTTTTAATTTTGAATTTTATCAACTACTAGTAGCAAAGCCGGGCCTAAGCCCGCAACAACACCTTATAAGAGAACTAAAAAACAATTAAATGCTTTAAAACTATTACAGTTCAAACTATCTTTATATAAGAGTTGAATCTAGAAATATATTTCAAA
>JAQFZT010001094.1:0-17351 GCA_034696325.1 Camisiidae sp.
AATTTTTCCAAAACACAATTTGAAAATTTCAGTTCCAAATCCAGTTCCAAATGTTAATTCCAGTTCCAAAGTTGTGATTAAATATTGAAATAAAACATCAACAGTTACTGTTACCATAAAAGAAAACATAATGCATTGACCAGAATTGAATTGACCGTTAACTTCAATATAGACTCATTTGTACTGTGTGTTCAATTGGTTTTTTCTTTCAAAATCAAAACAGAACTATGATTATGAGCTTTTTCTTTTTCCCTTATAATCAATTAATATGATATTTGTTAAATCATAAAATTGACAAGTATTGATGCAAAATCCAATTGACATGTAAGCTATTAATCGGAATGAATTTGACACATTTTATACAATATTGTCGCCACATGTTTAATGATCTTAATGTTTGTAAGTTTGTTAGAATATAGCGATATCAGTGCCAAAAATGTGTCAAATTTGTTCCGATTCAGAGCTTACACATCATTGAAAAAGAGTTCATCTATTTTTCCAGCCTTAGTCTCACATCATATTTGATAGTTTTTCTTAGTTTTACTAAAATACCAAAAGTGATGATAAGAAAGTTAAGAATGGATCTTTGAAAGCACATAAGGCAAATAATTATTGTCTCAACAGTTAACTTAAATAACTTATAATGAAGTAATGGATTCACTTCACGAAAACTTGAATTTGATTCTCTATTTGTTTAAAGTATCTGTTAGAGCATCTAATTTTATCAACTAATCAACATTCAGTTAAATAGTGTCCAGTTTAAGGATTGCATTGTTCCTAATTGATTGCTTCTGCCCTTCGGCAGAAGTAAAGGCTTTTACTGACCCTTATAGTTGAATGAATTCACGATGTATGGGATACGTTCATACACAAGAGTAACTACTTTTTGGAGATTGTTATAGTTTTTTTTATTGTCAATAGAGTATACTTCGAATTCAATGGACATATAATAACTTTTGACTCATCAGAGACACTGAAAGAGTCAATAAAAGCGGCTACACTTCGTTTCGTCCAAAAACTTGTATCCTTACACTAAGAGTAAATTAAGCCCTGAATGCGATAATAAATTACTCTATTTGGAGATTTATCAGTTTTAATGAGATAAGTCTCCATTTAAAACTCACGGGGCATTTGGTGCACTATCCTAGTAAGCTTTGAAATACCTATTTTGCAAGTTTATCATTTTCAATTTAATATATAATATTCTCAAGTCAGTTAATCAGAATAATTAGTTTATTAAGATTTTTTTGTGTATAACTCATAAAATAATTTTCGGTAACTGAAGATATGAAAGTCATGGTATCATTAATTATTGTTATTGAATAAATTAATGACATTTAAGAAAAATGAATTTTTATATCATGTTATATATGAGTTGCTGATAGAAAAATAGTATCTAATTATGAAAAACATTTTGGTAAAGCTTTAAACTCATTATTAACTTAATTAAACACAATTTAACATTACATTTTCTATCTTTGCATCTATAATAATCTTTTCCAATGTATGAACTAAGCTTATTAAAAATATAAAAATAAATCTATTTCATATTAATTCACAAATTCAACTAGAATTGAATTTGTTTAGATTTTAGTTTATTTTTGAGTTTGAAAGTGGATAATATTTTAGGGAGATTTATAGGATTGAAAACAGGGTATAATTTGGAAGAAATCAATTTTGACGAAATGAATTGCTCCTAATAAAAGCACATTCAACAGATAGCTTTGATACCTCGAATAAAACTCATGAATGATGAAATGCTAGTGTGCAGTAAAACCATTTCAATTATAATTCACAGCAGAGCTAAAAGATGAGAGGAAGTATAAAAGACTTCATTATGTGTTCAATTCATCTGATGATATATTAAATAGTATATACTGTAAATTTATAGCAGCGGTCGACACGTGTGTAATCCTAACTGACCAAATCTGATCTTCAGAAAGATGATGGGGTCACATATGATCCAGAGGTTCTTTAACCTTTTTGCCAGCAGCTAAAAGTAAGGTTGGATTTTACACCATTCAAATAGGAATGTGTAAATGTATTATCAAATTTGTCTTCATGTTTAGAGAGGATTAAGAATTCTGTTAATTTCAAATACAATTTTCATTCAAGTACTTCATTCTAAAATTAATTATTAATAAGTAGAGTTGAATTTAATATTTTAATATTTAATATTTAATAATTTAATATTTATTAAACCTAATTTCTACAAATAAATGCTGAGTGTTTCAAAATTTTACTGTAAAACTCTTTTCATTGAAAGAGTTCATAAAGGAATTCAAAGTTTGGTTGAAAATCATTTGATATACATTTGAAATTTGCATATTTGTTATATCTTATATTGAATTCTAGTCTAATAATAGAGATTTAAACGTTTTTAATAGTTGTAATTCTCATGCAAATGAACATTTGATAGCTCTTTCCAAAAAATAACTTCTCAAATTTGTTGAGCCTCTCAGCCTCTCAGCTTCTCAGCCTCTTATCCCCTATCTTAGCTTCGCCACTGAATCGATAAATATTTGGCCAGAAAGCCTTATATATATTCCAACATATGCGGGTATCACTAGTTATTTGTATTCGTCATTAATCAAAACTCTCAAATCAAAATTAGTTAATTATTTGACGCCTCAAATGTAGACAACACTTCATAGTTATCTAGTTAAAAATATCTTACTCTAACTGGGAAACCCAATCAGTGTTAGATTTCAGCTGAAATTTGTATGTATATTATTTACAAAAACATATTTTAAGAGCACTAAAATGTTTATTCTCCAAAAATATCTGTTTAATTCATTCCACTGATTCAATTGATTTTAGGCATAAAAGTTTGAAACGGCATTATTATTCCAACTCAAAGCAAGTTAATGGACTTTCAAATTCATAGAATTCATCCATTTTTATATGGAGAGTTTCAAACTAAAAATAAATAATGCAAATTATGTTTTATAAATTTTCATTCCTTATGAGGAATGTGCATTAGAGAGAATGTTGATGCACACATTCTATGTACAGAGTGTACCATAAATGATAAGCTATGAAATAAGCATTCAGATTAGCTTTAGAGCAAAATCACACCAACAAAATGTGAAATTCTGATGATCAGTGCCGTAAACAAGAATTTAGATCTGGGGTCCCACAAAAGCGTACGATAAGCCTGCGAATTTGGGAGATTATGTACGAAATGCGTATTCTGAGGGGAGGGGGTGTCTAGAAATAGAATTTTTTTTTGCGTGTGAACGATCCCTAATGACCATGTGGTCAAATCTCAGATATTTTCAAAAATATTTTGAGAATTTGTATCAACTCTAAACTGATTGTATTAGTACTGTATTTTAGGGAACTTTATATGGCACACAAGTTTGCATTACTTTGATCACTTTTGTTCATATTTTATTTACCGACTATAAGTTAAAACTATATTCTATGCTTAGCCTTAAGCAAAAAACTAATGCTTAGCCTACAAATTTTCAAAGCTCAGTATTTTATCAATCGAACTGAACTTCAATTCAAATCCGGTTGTATTGAACAGACTTTCTAAATATCAATAAGGATATCGTTGATATCTATAATAAATGATTGCAGTCATTATATTATGGAAAAAAATTCTGGTTCCGAATGCAATTTAAGCTGCAATACATCTAAACTTCTAGAATCTATTAGATCTTATATAATAAGAATAGTTCATAACATCAAATAAAATTCCATTAACACAAATTTGACATTTTATTGATGATTAATTTTCATAAATTTCAGACAAACCGAAACTCCATGCAATAGTAAACAAGTTTTATATTTGGAATGTGACAGTATTTCATGTGGAATGAATCCAACATTCAGTTCAATAGATAAAAGAATTTCAGCTAATAATGGATTATTTTGGTCTATGTCTGGAGACTGGCCCTGGTTTGCGACCCTTACTAGAGATATGGAATACTCTTGTGACGCGACTCTCATTTCAAATGAATGGCTGCTCACTTCTTATTCATGTTTTGCTGAACAACCATCAGACAAAATAACTGCAACCTTAGGCTCAGTTCGGTTGACAAGAAGGTCTCCAATTGGTAGAGAAGAAAGAGTCATCACAGCAATGGTTCATTCGACGAATGGTCCAAAAGGCCGCTTAACACTAGCGAGACTCGAAGAACCTGTGAATGCAAGCAATTATATAAGACCTATTTGTTTGCATGGGTCGGACTCTCCAATTGATTCTTTGAATAATGCCAATTGTGTTACATTAAGCTGGGATTTGAAAAGCGATAGATTGCAATTCATAAATGTAAAGATTGCACATTCAGATCAATGTCTAACTAATGGAGAAGTCTATGATGACAGCACTTCTTTAAATAGTTGGTGCGTAAAATTGATAAAAAATGATGACACGTATTGTCAGAATTGTGAAATACCTGGAAGACCATTATATTGCAATCTATCATCAAAATGGTATTTAATTGGCATTGAAGACAATTTCTCAGACAAAACAAGACAATTGAGTAGTAATAAACAGTTTCGATGGTATACTAAAACTTCCGTTCACTCAAATTGGATGATGCAAATAATGCAATCATTCTCTAAGCCATCTTAGCCTTAAAGTGGATAAACGTATAAAGCATTTTGAGAGATATTTGAGTATATTTATAAGTTGTAGTATTTATTATTTATTGTTTGCAAAACTACTTAGCATTATATGCGCGCCTTCACCACAACTGTGTAATGTTAACGTTTTCATACATTGCTTTATACCAACTCTACAACAGCTTATGGAAGAGCAAAGTTAGACATGAAGCCAGAATTTCGTCAAATGAGACCAACTATAGTTACCATAACAACAATTTAGTATTGCTAGCAATATATAGCAATACCAGTATTGCTGCACTTTTATTGCAAAGCGAAAAAATTTATCGAAGGAATCGATTAAACAGAACTAGTTTTGGAATACATTCATTCAAATTTTGTACTTGTATTTTAGCGCAAAATCCACATTCAATATCACTGATACATAGAGTGCATCTCACACATCATGGATATTATACGTTATGTACGTTATGCAGCTTTGATAGATGGACAGTCTCTGCCCTATACTCTGTACATATCATATATGGATGTCTTATATTCTTATCAAATGTAAAAATGCACGAAATGTTCAAATTTGTTGAATTTGTAATAAATTTTTGATTAATTTTCTTCTCAAGTACTCTTCTAACATATTTGCCATTTAATTAAAAGTTGAATAAGTTATTGATAAGAGCAAAATATTTGAATCTAAATTTATTTTATAATAAAAAGGATACACTTTATAGTGTGTGGAAGTAATAAAGTTTAATAATAATAAAAAGTAAATTGCTTTGAATGTAAACATTTGCTGGAAAGTGTCATTTCAGTGGCTCTATAAATGGGTAGTTGATAAATGATTTTTATAACCTTTAAACCTATTTATTGGCAAAAATAGTTGGGACAATGCATTAAAACACTTGTTAAATAAAAAACTATGTGTCATATTTAAGTAGAAATTATGGTTAACTTGAGAAAGTGTTGGACAAATGTTTTTGCTTTGATTTTTTGCCCATTTTGATAAGAACGCATGTGCACATACATACTGTACTGTACACATTAGGTATACAGAGTAGGCCTCACACCAGCATTTATATACTTGTAATAGTGAGAATAGTCTGACAAAAATCGAAATATTCGAGTTGAAAGTTGACTGACTGAACCGCTTCGTGTTAGGTTGGAGTCAGTGTTGGCGCTTAAATATGGCGTGAGTTAACATTCTTCTAACCGAAACATTCAACTCATCATTTGACAATATTCGTCACGAAGTAGTCCTTCAATACATCACTGCTCACTAACTTCGTTCTGTTTCTTCTCAACTCCATCTCTAATATTATTGATTGTTAAACACATCCAATGAAAGGTAAACTAAAATATTATTAACTCTTAGGCATTCAATGAAAAACAATTTTCTTCATTTGAGTCATTTTTTCCAGAAAACCTCAGTTTACTTTTGCACTAAAACTTGACTTAGAGTTTTGTTTTATAGTGTTTTTCAAATAAATTGTAAGATTTGATCATAAGTGCAGCTGTCTTTCTATCTGATAATTCACAGAAGAGCCAAACTATTTGTTTAATAAATACTATTTTTGATGGACTTTTTGGCGAATTGCCTAATAATTTATAAGATATTCAACTAAATGTAAAATTCTCTCAATTTATTCTGAATAATAATAAATAATACTAAAATTGTTGCAAATATATCTTATTAATAGTTTCACTCCTTTCCATAAGTTTATGCTCAAGTAATTCAATAAAACCACTCAAATTAAATGAAAACTTTATTTCCATTTAATTCTTTGTTCATTTTGCAAGAATTGACTCGAATTCTCCAAATTTTTATCATCATTTACTTTCTGTTTTTTTCATCTCAGTTTATGAAAATTGCATTAAATTTGATCCATATCTATGTTCTTACTTTTGAATTTATAAATATTAGTAATAACTTATTATTGTATATTTCATTCAATTTTACAATATTTAAAGTAGTGTTGATTCGCTTAAAGAAAGCGAAAGCTAATGAAAATGCATGAAATAATTTGGGTAAAGCCAAAGCTAACAATATGAAAATTTCTATCATTAGCTTAAGTCAAAATTAGCGAAATTGAAAACTTTGATGATTAGCGAAAGTGAAAATTAGAGCTAAAAAGCGAAATCAGCTGAAAACGAAATTGATTACAAATGTTTTCGGAAATTAGAAAAAAGCAGCAAAACAAAGAAAAAATAATGCTAAATATCTCAATATTTTGAACTGAATAATTCGATTGAAATAAATTAAATAAAATTTATTAAGAGACTGTTTTTGCTAAAATAATGATTAATATATTTTTGTTTTCCAAACGGACAAATCCTTACATAAATAGTTACAAACTCTGTATAAATGAATCTATCAATTATTGATTTGAAGTTTATCACATTATTAATCGGATTAATCGACTAACTTTTATGATAAGCTTAAGTGAAAGTAACGAAATTAAAAAACTTTCGATTAGCTTAAGTCAAAGTTAGCGAAATTGAAAATACCGTAAGAGAACACTAATTTAAAGCAACGAAAACAAGATTCTAACTCATAATTATAATAACGTGAACATTATTTATATGTAGTTAGTTTTAAATTATTGTTTTTCTTTATAAGTTTTACAAATTGATGACTTTTATACATGCAATTAATTATTGAGAGTTTATTATAAAATCGAAATTTTGGAAATCTCAAGGGGAAGGAAAGGATTTTGATTTTTTGAAAGCACATTATGAAGAGTAAGTATGCCTTATATTCATGCTTAGTATAAGTTATGCAAAAAATTGCACTTTCGAAAAATTGAATAAATTTTAGTGAAGGGCTTCAATGCCATTCACGAATTTGAACAGAGTTTGTAACCTTTCGTTTGCATGTCTTAAAAATAATAAAATTTTGAATAAATCATCAGCTTTTATACATTTCTTTTGAGTTGAAAATTCTAATGCTTTGTATTACTAGACCTTCACATCTTATTTGGAGACTCATTTTTCTAGTTGCATCACTCAATTCACTTCTAATTTCTTCTTCTTATTTCAAATGCAATTCTAGAGCTTATTCTAAGAAAGAATTTTTTACGTTTAAAAAATACTGACATTTGAGACAATTTCTATTCCGCAAAGATTAACAAAATTAATGAAACTCTAAAGAAATATATCTTAAATACATCAAAATTCCTCATGAATATAATTTTGTGCTCCAATCTGTAAATCTATTATTCTGTACAATACTTGGTTAGGTTTTATCAGAACTTAACCCTCTAATATTCTCGCAAAAAAATCATTAAATTTGAATTGTGTTGAGCACATATTAATGCTAATACAGTCCATCCCGCTTATAGTGAATGGGTCTTTGCGGCCTAAACCCTTCACTATAACTGGGATTCACTGTAAACGTTCTCAATTTGTATTGTATTTCATAATATGTTCTGAAGCAATCGTTCACTATAAGCGGGGATTCACTATAAGCGGATTCACTATAACGGAGTTAGACTGTATATAGTAGAAATTAAGTATAAACGGCTTTCTTTAAATACTGCCCGAAAACAGAAATACCTGTAATAGTCTAAAGCTTCAGTGTAATTGACTGTAAAATAGGTTATTTGAAGCTAAGAGTGGATTATTTTACTGTTCATTAATGAATTTATTTATTATATTATTTTTTCTTTTTACAAAACAAATTGAGTCTTAAATTATTTTAAAAAAATTGTTTTATTGTTCGAAATGATGACTTGAAATCGCTCTTTTATTTTATGTATTGCCGTATTTATATTGAAAAATTGGAAAAAATTTATCATTACTTTAACACGAAAAAGAATGAAAAATTTGTAATTATTACTAATGAGTAATTAGCATATCCTTTGAAGCAGTTAATAAGCTCAAAATGCCCATAAATATATTTCTTTTTAAGGGTTTCTCTCGGTTTATTACCACAATTCAATTTTAATTTTGTCAAATGAACAAAGCATTATCTACTAAATGATTTGTTGGTAATATTATTTCTTTTCAATGCGTGTATTGAAGGGCAAACTTTTATAGAGTTTGGTATTGATTTCATTTAAATCAATTCAAATAATATATTATTCTTGTGCGAAACGGCAAAGACTGAGTAGTGAATGTGCATCCTTTCGATTGTTCTTCAAAATAACCTTATTATGCATTAAATGGCATTGAATTAATTTACTTGATTTCATATAAATAAATGAAAATAATATTTTTGAAAATAATTTGCCAAATTTTATTTGAATTTCTTGTTTACAAGAAACTCTTCTAATGAATTATGAAAATGATAGCGATAGCCTTCATAATTAAATAAATGATGAGAATGAGTGAATAAACGGATGCTATTATTACCGTTCATTCAATTATTTTCAGTCATGATAGTTATGATAGAAAGTTAACTAATAATGAAATTATTTATTTATCAAGAAATATAATAAAATGTGTGCTACGCTATGCTCTTAAGTTATATAATACACTTTGAAAAGGGGTTTCAAGTACTTTATAAGTAAGTTACTCAATGTTATATAATTAAATAATCGCATTCCAATTCGTAATCAAATTTTCCGATCATTTAGACTTCACTTCAATTTGTATATCATTTTAATATCTATAATGAAAGTAATCTTAACTTTTTGATAAAATCATTTTCTCAATCAAAACTAAACATTTTTTGATTGAATGCTTAATATTAAATAAAGAATTGAGAATCATATTAATGAATATTACAATAGAGAATCCTGTTATTGAGTTACAATTCCTGTCATTATTGACTTGATTATATTTAAAAAAACAAAATTCACACTTTGCAGTTCCGTTAATTCGTTTATTATTTTTATCCATCAGTAAATGCCAGAAAATAAGATTGATATTGAACTTGAATGTAAATTTTGTTAATTTAATTATAACTGTAATCTTACGGGTATACTTGAGTTTATTGTAAATAATTGAATTGGGGTTATGTTTTCAGAAGAAACATACTTTTGCCCAAATAGATAAAGTTAGGCAGAAAAGTCGTCATTCACTGTCTTAGAGGATCTGACGTGTCAACAAGAGAAACAGCCACCTTTCACATAAGACAAGAGCATAATTGATAAGTTAACTCCAGGTTTCAGAGTATAAACAAAATCAATACAATTTGAATGTATGACATTAATTGGATCCTAACTTGAAGTATATTTAGATGCATCACTACAATTGTAATTGAGATGTGACAAAGCATTTTAAAACTTTAAAACAAAGTTGAGTAACAAAAATAGATTATAAAGCTCGCAGTATAGGATCTGAAATAGTCATTACCTGCACAAAACACGTACAGATTTTTTCACTAAGTGGCAAAAATCAATAAAAACAAACACAAGTGTAAACAAATAAATATAAACGAAGAAAAAATAAAGATTCCCATTTGAAAATTTTCCTGTACTTTTTCTATACAAGGGAATTAAAATCTATACTGTATTAACAAAAAGAAAGGGAGTCCAACATATTGAAAGTTGAATCCAATTTTAAAGTTATTTTCTTGGGCACAGATTTCACTCTAATATTAAACATTGAAATAACTTAATATTAGAGATGGGTATCAGGTTTCGATTGAAGATTTTTTGTCGAATCTTGAATTTGATTTTTTGTGATTTTGCTTTTCTATTTAATACAAAAAATGTTTCTATTATTTGGCTCTCAAGCAGTGTTACAATTTGGTACTATAGCCTAAAATATATTAATACATCATTTCAAGATCATAGATCTAATTTCTTCTCATTAATTGTTTAAAAACATTACATTTTATTTCTCTTTTGATATTCCCTTTAAGTCAGTGTTAATTTTCTGAATACAAATCAAACCCATTAAAAATGAGCACAAAGTCCTTTGAATCACTTCATACACTTCTCTTCTCACATCTACGAAATTATTAGTTATAAAAGTAAAGATTCTTTTTATTTGAATTATATACATTTCATCTTATCCTTACTTTTACTAGTCATAAAGTCATATCATTGACCATTAATTTATTTTACTGAAGAGTGAGTTAGAGAAAAAAAATGATAAAAGAGTCCAAATTGTTAGAGTCCTGCCAGTATATGATTTACTACAGACTTTATGTTATAGAGAATCAATAGGTAATAAAAAGAATCTGGTTTTCAATCGTATCATCTATTTTGCTGTCCACCCATCTCTATGTCCAATCTCAAGATTTTTTTGAAAAAAATTTCCCAACCATTTGCATATAGGGTTATCGAAAAACTGGTTGTCATATATGAGTTGCAAAGACTAAAAATCAGTTGCACAACATAAATTACGTTTGAATGAACCAATTTTCAAATATTTTATTAGAAATATGTTTGCCATTCCGACTTTGACAAACTTTAATCCTTATAAGTTATCAATAAGAGTGTAAAATGTTGCGCCAACTCATGAAATGTATTATAAATAGCTGTTTAATATAAGCTCTACATCTGTAACCTTCAATTCTAAGCTTAAAGCAAGAAAGTGTATTTGAGGACAGTGTTCAATAGCTCTTTAAAATGTTAATCTTAAATATTTGCAATTAAAGTCGTCATATTTTTGAATTTTGCATAATATTTGATATTTGAACGTTAATTATGTGATAGCATTGGCCCAATAGAAGATTTTAGCGAAAAAAACTCATTTATAACAATGAGTTGTTCGATGAACCTTTAGCATTATGAACCAGAAGAGAGACTTGAGTTTCATGAAATATTTCTCGCTTAATCTCTTCAAAAGCAGACAACAGTGTTAATTAATTGTCAATAGAGACAAATACATTGTTAAATGAGATGTAACACATCCAAGCATTTAAATTAAATATTTTCGACCATTCATTCAAGCGTTTGTGGGAACTGCTAATTGTATGTGCTGTGATTCAGTGGTACCTTTATGTTAACATTTATTGCAATCTATTGTTTTCTATGCAGTAAATTGAATATTTGCGATCAAATATTTGAAAAATTTATATTTATAATTCACAATATATGAGCTAACTTTTGAAAATTGTATTTTTCAGATATCGAGAGAAAGTGAGAGAAGTTGATCATTAGAATTCAATAATGAAAGTTTGCAATCCCTTAATTGTCACTTTGCCAGTCATTTGTATCTGTTATTCAATTCATCAGGCGTTGAGTTTATCATCACATAACAAAAAATTTCAATGGGAAGTGATTCCTGATAGTGAAACAAGAACTACTTTCAACGTACTTCAGAGGTTTCACAATGCGAGCGCAATCTTGCATTTTATAGAAATGATGCACAACTTTCCAAATGATACTAACAATAAGGGATGTATTAGGCAGTCATTATCTTCATTGAATTTTTCAGTGAAAGTAACATCCTATAAATCATTTACGGCTCAGGCAGAAACCGCATTAAAAACATCAAATTTGTTAACGAACTTATTTACAAGACATCGCACCGACACCTCATCCCTCAACGAATCTCTTTCATCGCCTGTATTGCACAAAGAGTTGTTTTGGTCGTTAATTCGCGCCAATATTCAAAGTGATCCTTTTATATTTGGAAGTGGTATAGCTTTCAGTGCCAATGCTTTTATAAATAGTAATAATAAAAACAATAATATCTGGCACTTCGCTCCTTATGCTTATCGAGATTTGAATCATAATTTAACAATTAATCCAATTATATTCCGTGATTTGGCGGCCAATTCATCACCTTTTGAAAACACTTTTGATAAGACACTTATAAGAAACTTTCGAAGTGATAATTATTCATTGAGTGGTGACTGGTTTTGGGCGTTCGCGACAACGAATTATAATGCGTTTCTTTCTCATTGGCACAAAAAATCAGCCAATTTTTTAATTAGTATTGATGACGGTGTCTGGACCTCACCTTATTTCGATTGTGGAGCTACTAATACGTGGCTCATTACTTATTTAGTGCCTTTTTTCGGTTCTTCTTTCAGTGAAAAACACAAAATCGAATTAAAGTAAGTCTCAGCAAACTTTTCACACTAACCTATACTCTCAGTCAATAGAATTAGATATTTCTTCGTCATGTCTTTCATTCAGACAATAGATTAGAGACAATTAATTTATTAAATTAGAAGCTTTTAGGAAATAGAGATTCTCCTCACATGTACTTAAATCAACTTTTTCATCATAAAATTTCTCTTTCAAATAGATATAATTGCTTCCAAACTACATATAATTAAGTATTTCAAAGAGAAATTAGATTTAAGTACAAATCTATTTGAAATTTGAGAACTAAAATTCAAAAATATTTCAAAACTGTCAGATTTATCAAGAAAACTAACCTATAAATGCTAAGTATAGATCTGAATCTAAGATCAATCTGAAATAGAATATGATATTAAAAACTTATCATAACTAAGCATTCAAATTCAATATTTGCTTCATATCCTATCAAACCTCATGCTCTAATTTGAATAAGTATTGAAGTATTTGAATAGTTTAAGTGCTAATAATTATGTGAATGCAAACAAACGAACTTCTATCGAATGTCAAGTGTCTAATTTCGATTAGAGGTATGCATTTCACAGCCAAACACACGAATATAATCAATAAAAATTGCATGTTTACACCTCTAATCGGACTGATAGGGATTCAAAGGAAAATAGGTCTGAAAACATTCATTTGGTTAACCTAATGATTGGTAGAATTAGATAAAATTCTACTTTAAATGATGATTACATGAATTTATTTAATTGAATTCATGACAACAAATGTAAATCATATAAATATCTGCCATATTAGAAGACATTAAATTATCGCAACCTTATAAAAAAAAGTAATCAAGATTAACAAGTAATTTTCTTTATTAAAAATTTTCTAAATAATTTTTACATTAAAAAATATTCACAAATTTTTGACAATAATAAATTCCATTCATTTCAATACTACTCTTTACAGTTTTTTCTGGTTTAATTGAAAAATATAGAAAAATTATATGAAAATCTCAAGTTTTATTAACTTGGTTTCGGATTGAAATAACTTTTTATTAAAAAATATCTGAAAGAAATTTTAATGATATACTGAATAAGTGACTTATACTGCAAATATTGTCATACTGTTCAAAACTATGAACTATCATTATTCATGAACTCAACATTCGTCCTCATTCAAGAACACTAAGAAAGTAATTGGATTCTGGTTGTGATGTTCATCTATCGTTCTCAGTATAGAATGTGATTTGTATGGAAAATAATGTATTTTTTATTGATTTTTGTTTTTCTTTTGTTTTTTCAACATTTTTATTCGAATAAAAGTTTAATAACTCCATACGAATAGAAGAAATAGTTTTGAAACGATAGATAAGAAAAAATAGTAATGGAAAAACTTAATTTTAAACCAAATTGAATATTATAGAATTTAAGTTATGCATAAATTCTTAGATTTAAACTTAAAAGACTCTCCAAAACTTTGAAAAAGCTGTTCTGGTGCCAAACCATTTCATTCACAGATCGCATGGAGTTATGTTTCTAAAAATATTTATCGAGAAAGTTATTTCAAACACAATATCTTTTCTAAAGATAAATATTGTTTTGTACAAAGTAAACCTCACATTTTAAAAGTGTTTTCGTAGAATTATTTATGAAAAATTTAATAAATTGTTGAATATTTAGTTAACTGAAATCTGACAGATTCTGATCATTGCATTGGAATCTATTTGTAGGAAAATATCTCTTTTATCGATGCATTTCAAGATCATTTCATTAAGTTTGTAAATATTTGTTATAAAATAAACTATTTGTTTAATGTTTAAAGTCTTACTTTGAAAAAAGAAAAGAAATAAAGCTCTCATCAATTAGGAATTGATTGACCACCAAATTGAGTAAATATTGTTTGAATACTAGCTTTCGAGTTTTAAAGTCACTCAGCATTTTCTGGACATCTGTCATTTTGTCAATATATTCTTTGTGATTAAATTCATATAAAACTTCTATAAACTTATAATCGCATCAGAACTGAAACAAAAGTATTTGAAAATACTTTTTGAGAGACCTTTAACTGAGAAAATGGATTTGCTGTTGTAACGCCTACACTAAAACCTAAAAAGGCGACTATTAAATGGATATTAAAACATGAAGTGTAACGAAAGCTTACGTAAAAAATGGTTCCAACATTTATAATGCATTGAAATTATTGTTATTACATTTCGCTGAAGAGCTTTTCTATTGCTGAATAGTAATTGAATAGAGTAATTACTATTCTGTAAAATGAGGTAATAAATGCTAAGTGCATTCATGCCTTAATGCCTTCAGTGTCATTATATTTAATCTAATTTGTTGTTATAGTAAAAGTTGGAAACTTAAAAACTAAATGTTTCTGTATAATCTCAATTGTCTTTATAGCAATTCAATCATTGCATTAAATTCAAGTACTCTATCGGTACTAAATTCCTCGATTTTAGTATATCTATATTCCTAAAGAGAATCTTAAATTTTATTTTCTTTGTCAGTCAATCCCTTTTAATATACAAAAATAAGTTCTAAATCTATTATCTGTTGTATTTCTCAGTAGACTCAGTGTTTATGTTGTTAGATTTCTGTTAAATTTAAGTCAAAAGGCTTATCTCAATTAAAACTCTAATCTTTAGATATTCCGATTTGAAAGTAGCTTCAGTGCAGCTCTACATTCAAGAAAATACATGGATTACAAAACAAATTTAAAAATAATAGCAAGCTTATATTTCTAGCATAAAAGTTCAAGATTGTATTTCCTATAAGTTCACATTATTGGTAATCAAGTTGACAAGAAAAGCACAATAAAATTTTATAATCCAATTAAAGCTTCTGAAGAAAATGTTTTCCTTATGATATTTGTATTAGTAAGAGATTTTGCTTATTTTAAGTGCAAATCAAATTTTAAAATATAATTTTTGTTGTTTGAAGAAAAGATTAGAAAGCTTTAACTCAGAATACTGTACTTTCAGCAAATTTTTTTTAACTTTTTGTTGCATTTTTTTGACTCAAAAGTTGTGTAAATTTAGAATTTTTTTCTATTTTCATTGAATATTGGCATGAAATATCGGCAAAGACAGACTGACACGTGCCTAATGCTGTTGGATTGTACTTTCGAGAGATCCAATAGTGAGGCCCTACAACACATCGATTTTCTGAGATAATTGTTCAAAATTGATAACTTGGACGGGTTATACTGTTTTATAGTTCTTCGCTTCTTCTATTTCGAGTTTTTCTTAGGAAGAGTGGGTTGAGTTCACCCATCAGTTCATTGAGAACGTGAAAAGAATTGAAAAAATTTTGAGTAAAAAGTGAGGAAAATTGATTAATTGGAGCAACAATCTTACTCATACTATTATACTTCTAGATCAATATAAGAGAATCACTAACAAACTTTGCTGTTTTGACTTCCGTTCGTGTGTATGTCCCTCGAGTTGACCCAATTTTTCATTGTTGAGAAGCATTGCCGCAAAATATAAGATACGGGTTTACTTAATACGGACTTGAAAAGAATCTGTATATCAAACTATTGATTTAGTGTTCGATGTATTGAATTGATTAACAAAATGTTAATTGATTCCATTTGCTCAATAGCCAGTTATGATTATTTGATCTGTCCGGTTTGTTATAGAATGTCAATCAGATTATTCCATTCATTTGTGGCATAGAATCCGATTCAGCGGATTCCTCTGCTCACAGAAATGCCAATTTTCAAGCAAAATCCTTTTCATAACTAAACTTCATGTGAATAAGCATTTTTCTCTCAAATTCCGATCATATGAGTTTGAGAAATATATCTGAATAATGGAATAGACTTTAAAATGAATTAACATTTGATTTGTGCATTTTGAATATATTTAGGCCATCTTGAGATTTGTCCTTATGTACCCATTTTTCTAAGTTCCTAAAAGTCATTATTAATTATTTATATATTCCTCAAATACATATTTCTTCCCCAAATTAGCATCTTCTAAGAAATGATATTTTGATATGCAGTAAAATATTGTACATTTCAGTGAGAAATCAATTATATACATACTTTTGTACATAATTCAGCTATTGTTGAACAATTTTTGCATTAGACACTATTAGTGAGTACATGTTCGAAACTCCCAAATTAAACTGTTTATTAACTTAATAATAACTCAAGCTTAAATCAATTTTATTTTCAGATCGAAGCGAATGCTCCTTAAAATTAATCAAAATTGAAATTAGGCTCATATCTCAAATTATATCTACGAATGTAATGAACTTATTATCATTACGTGTTGATCACTACTTATGCTAAACATAAGTCTGAATTACTTTAAATAATTTACTGATAGCTAAAAATGAATTTTGATTTTATTTTAAATCGCATAAGGATTGCGACAAATTTGATTTTTTCATTGTAATAACTTTTGAATTACAAAGAACTTTTTGATGAAAATTTTATATGAAATGTATTAGTTATTAGAACTCATAATAATTCAAATTGTGAATTAATAGGACCCCTCTGTCAGCTGCTATGTTAACTTTAGTCTACTTAACTCTCGCAAAATTTTTTCTAAGGTTTTCCACTTCTAGAAAAAAATTTTGTCGAATTAAATATCAAATAAAGAAATAGAATACTGATTTTGATATATTCTTACAAAAAATAGCTATATATTTGTTATTCTCAAAAATATTTGATTCAGAATAGTTTTGAAATTTTGAAAAAAATCAAATTTTTTCACCCCATAAAGATTTGACATATACTGTCAAAGCTTAATGAGAGATGTGTAGACTAAAGTGGGCATAGCAGCGGACAGTGAAGTCCTATCAATTCGCAATTAGTTATATTTTGAGCTCTAAT
>JAQFZT010001095.1:0-17344 GCA_034696325.1 Camisiidae sp.
AGCGCTCAAATCATTTTAATTTTTAAATCAATCCCTACTTTAATGATAAATAAGTAAAAATATTCGCAAATATCATTCTTTGGCATCCCCTCAAATATTAATTAATTCTTAATTTTAAAATACCCTTTTATTTATTTGTTTCATAATTATTATTTTAATAAATTGCATTTTTATTGTGTTTTTTCTTATTTGATCTAATTTTTATGATGTTGCACTTAAGTTATTTAATATTTATCTTAAATAATCATCTAAATAATTAAGTCATTAATGGCTTGAATCATCTGACGCACTTCAATGCTTTCATCAGTTGTAAATTATGTACACAAATGACTTTTTATTTAATTCTGGTTAAAATATATTCATTCAAAATATACTATTACTATAGAAATTTGAAGAATCATCAATAATTTTTGTCATAAATTTGATAGTTTAAGCTGAATTTGGTTTTTTGAGAAGTGAAAAAAATGTTGAATAGAGTCGTTCATTTTATTTTATTTTTATTCGTAATTACCAGCGTATGCGCTGAGAGATCTTTCTCAGAAAATATAACCAAATTTGTGAAAATAGATAGTCATATAGAAGAAACATTACGTAAGCCATCACTTACTTACTTATCAATAAATCAAAAGCTTTTTGGATCAATTATTAAGTATAAAATATGTTAATTTTATAATTAATTCTAACATTGATGAAAAAATTAAATTTTTTATAACAGCTCCCGAAGACTGTATATGCGGTCATGTATTAGGAACTCATTGTGGAACTAGACTTTGTTTTATATTCGGAAATTGTAAACTGAACCACTTGTATAAATGCCCGGCAGCCTATTTCCCGGCACAAGACTTGGGCGAATGTAATTCCTGTGTACCCTATCCTGTCAATGGTCTTGACTATTGTGCAATGAAAGGATAGTGAAGATCGAGAATATAAGTTGTTGTAAACATTAAATATGTTGTTTACTTCAAATAGTTATTACAAATTTTAGTTGAAATAAGATAGTAGTTTTATATGTCATTTTGAAAACAACATTTTTATTTGTGTAACTAAATATTTCTTAATTTTGTGCAAAAATATTTATTATTATGTTTTTATGTTACTAAGGAAAAATTCCGGGAAATGGAGATACGATTATGTAATCACTAGTTTTTATAGATTTAGTCATTTTTGCATAAGATGTTTATAAATTTTTATGTCTTTAGTATAAATAATTGTAAATCACAACGGATTTCCTTCAGTCAATAGTCTAAAACTATGCTTAAAGTCGCGATTCAATTCAAAAACAATTTTATTTGAATAATTCAATAAAACTTAATAATAAAATTGTGGATACGAACACACAAGACTCAATTAACTTATTATGTAAAAGAATCACTTTTTTTATTATTCAGCTCAATATTAACTTAAAAGTAACATTAAATATGAATTCACTTGTAATTTTTTCAACTCTCTTATCTGTATTCTATCTCATTCATGGGATAACAGATGAATGTATATGTGGTCAGTATTTGGGAAACCACTGTGGGGATAGAGTTCAATTAAAAGGCGAATGTGATAAACAAGTTCTGTATTATTGTTCAGCAGCTAATACAACAGCGTATAAAAAATTAATCTGTAAGTCATGTATAAATGGATCCAAACCAGGACTTGATTTTTGTGGTATCCTTAAAAAAGGTGAAGAGCAATGTAAAAATATTATTATTCAAATTATAAATTGCTGTTTAGAAAATTTGAAAAAAATTAGATATAAAGTTTTTGTTAACTTTTATTTATTTGTTCTAATTGAAACAAAGATTATGATCAGTGTCACTGTGGACGAGTACCGGGCGTTCACTGTGGTTTGAAAACAAACTTAGGATACTTGATTGGTAATTGTCCGAAAGATGGCCTATATTATTGTTATAATACTTTCGTGAAGGCTCACTTGAAGGGCATTTGCACTCGTTGTGCGAGTGGACGTGTGCCAGGTATTGATTATTGCGCTATTGGATGAATTAATATTGTCAATTCATTAAAAATGATAAAAATTTTATGATTTTAATTTTATATTTCAAAACTTCAGAAGCAGATTAAAATTTATCTGAAAAATTATAAATTATGATATGAAACATGAAATATTATGTAATTCATAAAGATTATTTCTATACTTGCCACCTTCTTTTCAGGCAATTTATGTTCAAAAATTATCAAACTAGATGGTACTTATGCATATTTAAAAAAAAAAATTATTGACTAACTTGACGTTTTGTATAATTGTATAACATGACGTAATATATATGATAAAAAATCGCGGTTGGAATGACAGCCAGGTTACCCACAACATTTTCAATTCGATTTCTTGTGTTTTTAACTATTATATCAGAATTATTATAATATAATTAGAGGAGAGAGAGAGAGAGAGAGAGAGAGAGAGAGAGAGAGAGAGAGAGAGAGAGAGAGAGTGAGAGAGAGAGAGAGAGAGAGAGAGAGAGGGAGGGATAGGGAGAGGGAGGGGGAGAGGGAAGAGGGAGAGAGAGAGAGAAAGGGAACAGTCAATTGACAAAGGGGGATAAAACAGTAGAAACGGTTATCCGGGTCAAAAAACCCTGATTTTCGGAAGTCTCAAAAATGCTAGTTTCATCCTTTAAGGACATAATGTTGACCAAAGATCTTTTTCCGATGGTTTTTCAAACTTATAGGAAAACTGTGTCTTTAATTATTCCTTATACTTAGGTTACATCTTTTGTAAGCCAAAGTTTTGTAGAGGAATACTTGTTTATCAACTTTGAATAAAGAGATAAAGAAACATGTACAGTTCATCCCGCTTATAGTGAATGAAGTGAAGTGAGTGAAGTGAAACCGTTCACAATAACTGGGATTCGCTGTAAACGTTCTGTATTTCTATTGTATTGGGTAATATGTTCTGAAACAATCTTTCACTATAACGGGGTTAGACTGTAATCACTTATTACTCAATCGTTACTATGAGTAAAAATATTATCAAACAAATTATTTCATCAAAAGATGAAAAATGATTTAATAGAAATGTTTACTTGAATAAATATATAGATTAGACTTCAAATGTTAGCATAAATGAAAAAATTCTGGTTGATATACATTTCAAAAGGTACAGTACTTATGATATACACCACATGATGTAGTAGATGAGTCGATAGCAAATTGTCAGCAGATCATAATTTTTATAATCAAATCAAAATCAAAAAATTCGTTAAAAACTTATACAAATACAAATATTATATAAAATTTAATATTCTAAAACTTTAAATAAACAAAAATTATTTAACGAATGATCCATGAATTGAGTGCGCACGCACAAAAATTAATTTTTTAAAACTCATAGATATCTGTACGATATCGTATACTCCCTCTATGAATGAAGTAACTACTCCAGGCTCATCTCGAGAATTCAAGAAAAAATCAGATAAGCCTTGGATATTGCGCCCTAATTTTAACTTGATAAATCTTTTTGACAGTTGAAAGCACGCCTGATTTGTGCTCAAGTGAATTAAATTCCAATATCTTCATAGATGAACTATAAGAGAATTTCGTTAATCTAAACCTTAATGTAATCAATCCAAACAAATAGAATTTTAACTAAATAAATAAGTATTATAAAATTTGTTAAATACCTCTTTTTCCATAACAATGAATGCTTTTGAGTGAACCCCTCCTTATGTGAGTGCACATTATATGGATTACGCCTTATAAGAACTTTGAAAATCTGCTTTATTTGTATTGTAATAATTGTGATGGTCAGTTCATGAGCTAAAATTATTATCATAGATTTAATATATAGACTCTACAACCATCAATTATATCTGGAAATTTCGTATACTTTCACAGGACTCAAACTTGAACCCTAAACTTCATAAATCATAATTATTGAAATTGAACATTGATAATGAAATTATAATTATTAAAAATATCAATCCATAAATTTTTTGCTATATGTAACGTTTGCATCAACTTTTCGAATTCAAACAAATTTATGACTTGGAAAATTCAAGTTAAGCTTTATAAATTACCTTCGCAACGATCGTTTCCACTTGTTGAGTTTTTAGTGCAAAGAGGGCAATATCCATTCAATTTGGCTTCGATATAAGAAGATCGACATTTATACATCATGTTCTCATCGCAATCGCCATGATTTTCTTCTTTGATAAAACCATCGCTCAAACGACTGCCACAGTGGACACCCACATATTTATAGCACATACAACGGGCTAGAATACAAGGTATCATTGTGGCCAATAGAATTAATAAAACTTTGTAAGACATTTGTATTGATTTTATTTATTTCGGGACAGAAAAAGGTACATAGTTATGAAGAACAAAACTTTCTTTGATAAAAGTAAAATCTATTGAAAATGTTGTAATTTATGATCTGAATAAAAAAAATCTTTATAAATTCTTGTGAAATAATTAATCATCTTATTAAGTTTTTTAAACAACTTATTGCTCAAGTTTCCACGAAGTTTAGTAACAATATTGGGTAAAAAACTATAAATTCTAAGAAAAATCTTGTAAATTTTAATCAATGTTAGCAAATTTATGACTGTTGAATAATATGCAATAATTGATAATGAACTTGAAATTCTTGATAACATAAAAAATAAATGCAACCTACTCTCATTGTATAAAACTAGTTTTATATCTGATTCTGTTTAGAAAATTTCTAGAAATAGTGTCATATAATGTAAGTTTATAAAGTTAATTCCATACGAAAATTAGACCTTACATAAAATGCAATCATGATAATGAATCAGGATTAACATTTACTTTTATTGCATTAATATATTCAAATTTATCTTTGAGATAAAACTCTTTTGTGTATTCTCAGAATGTTAGATTATATGATCAAAGTAAATGTTTCTTATCTATTTCTGAATTATTATACAGTGTGAACCAGAATTGTTGAATAATCATAATTAAGAAATTTGTAATTTCTTAAATTTTCGAGCCTTCAGACACCTATTATCAAAAGTCATACTAATACAAAAGTTGCAATACAAATGTTTATAAACAAGTCTATTATGAAAATATAGCAAAACATGAATTTCTAACTTAAAGTTCTTAATGAGTCATTTTCTATATCTTACAAATAAATTTTTATATAAAAAATTATAATTTTAAAAATTAATGTTCAAAACAGAGCAACCCGTAATTCGCCTACAAAGCAAGATAATTTCAAATCTGTTCTCACACGCATAAATGTAAACTACTGTTAGTTGAAAACTACACTCTCAACTTTTAGACACATCTATTCATTCTGATAGTTCCACAATTCTAAAACACACTGTATAGTTTTCGCAATAAATGAGATATGAATACGACTTTCACTTTTTTGAATAATTAAAGCCTATAAATAAAATATGCTTTAACGACAGCTATTCATGACTTTTTATTGAAATTAATTTCATGTAACTTAGATTAATACTGTTAAGCAATTTAAATAATTATGATTTGAAGATTGAAAATGTGTTCTAAATATTTTGCAACATATCTATAATTTTCTAAATTTAAAATATAATATTAATTATGCGTTCATTAAATATTCAAAATACCCACAGATATTTAATGACAGAATTTGGATTATTAAATATTATTTTAAATGTTCAAAAAGATCTTGCAATGATTAATTTGAATTATCATTAAATTTCTGGGAAGAATTGAGAAGATTATTGGGGGAGATTTAAAAATGTGTAGTATTAGATTTTATTAAGGTTAAAATTATTTTCGTATTTTATGTCCATCTGTAGCCAACATCAAGTTAACAGTTAGAAATTTTCTTTTCAATTATTGTGAATTCTATTCTTAAAAATTTACAATTTCTTTAAAAACTATAGAATTCATAATTTACAAGTCTTTCTTCATCAAAAATCATAATTTATTCTCAAATATGGGTGTTATATCTTCCGTTTTGACCCGGAGGCTCCTAATATTGAGAATTTTTTCCCGTTTCCCGAGTTGACCGGAGCCGGGAGACGATCTCTCCGGTTTTGACAAAATAAATGTTCTCTTGTCAAAAATGAAGTATTAAGATTTTTTTTTGAGAAAAACCTGACACTTGCACACTAGTACTCACACCACTCTGACAAAGCTCTTACATTAAGCTTACAAATCAATGTTGAACAGGTTTTTGGAACAGACTACAAAACGTGGATTTCCGTCATTATTCCATAGGGACGATCTCCATACTGGGATTTTGCAGAGGCACACGTCATACTGGGTATTAACATGAACTTTTGGCTCAAAAATAGTGAATTTTTGTTTCACTGAATTGCTGTCCCTGATATTATTCGCTAAAATATACACCGAATTTCTTATCAATTATATCTCACAATCTCCCTGTGAAGGAGATTGAAGATTTGTGGACCACCTGCCCAATTGATGAACTGTAATTGAGTTATTGAGAACTTATTTGAAAATATTTTTTAAACTCTATTAATTGTTATATGGAATTATTAACAATATTGTACAATTTGCGTATATTCAACTCAATATAATCATAAAGTATCATCAATATATACATGATAATAAAACGTGTAACAAAACTAATTCTATTAAAGAAATTGTAGGAAATGAAAAATAAGACTTTAAGGTAGATATTGCTTTAATTTGATATTATTGATAAGATTTAAGTGTAAAATTTCTATACAATAGAACACAGATTCATTTTCAATAATGAAAGTTGTAATTATTTCATAATAAAGTTTAAAAAGTATTCAAATTGATTTGTTAATTACATTTTTTGGGAGAAGGAAAATAATATTATTCAACGGCTATAAAGAACCAATAATTATTTTCAAAGCCTTAAGTTTTTCTTTGAAATTTTTCTTTGCTTTATTTAGTTTCAATTTTGTTTTGTTTTATGAGTTAGTTTGTGTTTAATGTTAAACGATTAAAGCTCAATAATTTTAAAAAGTTAATGATACTATAATTTCTTATGAAATTTATCATTCAACTCTTTATTAATTTTGTATTTATGTATCTGAAACTCATTTCTAATGAGGTCAACTGTGTCGTTGAGATGAGCCTCTAGTTATCCCACCGTTATGGCTAAAGTTTTCATCATTTTGATCGCAATTTCAATAAAAACTTGGTTACAATGGATAACATCAATGATATTTATAAAGATAAACAATATTTTTCAGTCACAAAGTATTATACTATAATATTACACGTATCATTTTTAAAACTTATCAACAATAAAAGATTTAGGACAAAATTTTCAAATTCAAAAGTTAATAATGTTGAGAAAGAAATAAGACTTAGATCAAATAAGTAGCAACAATTTCCAAAAGATGACTGAATAATCATTAAATTAGAAATTTTCGATTTCTAAGCAGAGTTAGGACACGAGAACAGCCTTACTGAAGAAAATATTATCAATTGAGAGAATATTATATGAAAGTTTGCGAATAACTTATATTTTAAAGGGTTATAAAAAAATTATATTTTTAAATATTTGTTTACAGAAAAATTTTGCTAATCATTGGAAAATGAGAGCACGATTTTTATATATCAATATGATAACTCATGTATATTTCCGACACTCTATATTGTCAGACACTGTTCAAGAGATAAAAGAGATAAAATTCAATATAAGTTACTTCTTCTTTTTTACTTCTACTTCTCTCTTTATACTTGCTATATAGTCTAACGTGCTGTTTCTCTCACATTAGTTTTAGTATACAGTATATAATACTGTAGTGAAATGATATTTAATTTTTAAATATAATAATCATTTTTGTGTTCGTTTTACGTTATGTGTGTCTTTTATAATAAAAAAACTTAGAAAAATCCAAAACCTATGTCTTCTTCATTTATTTAAATAATAATAATAAATTAATCAAGAAGTACAGTTCAGTCTAAACAGGTGCTGACAATATCGGTGGTCGGCACATGGCTCGTTCGGGGTCGGTCCGGTTCGATTGAGAATTTTTTTAAAGATTTACAAATTTATATAAAATTTAACTTAACAATCAAAGAAATATTTTCTCTAAAATAAACTTCAATGAACATAGACGAAACTGAAACATTAAAATTTAAAAATTTAAAAATTTAAAAATTAACACATTAAAATTTTCATAAAAAGCTATAATTTTCTCTGTTTTAGTATCAATCAAGTGTTGCAATCACTTCCTGATATGTGTACGAAAACTAAATTGGGTTAATAGAGTTTATTCCCATTAGCAGTATTTTTCCCTAATATATTGAGAGCATTATTTATATATATTAAATAGCAATTTATGATTGATCAATGATCGAATCAATGGATTGATCAACTCATCGCTAAAATCCCATAGAGTTGAATGGTAAAGAAATTCTTTACTAGAGCGCGAATACTCTCAGTGATTTCTCCATCAGTTTTAGATGCCAGAGAATCTTTCAATATAAAAATATCTCAGTATAATATAGTATTGCAATATTTTGACAAACCAGTCTTACCGATCAAAAAATGTAGATTTTACACGCATACCCCGTATAGGTAACAAAACTGTTTGACCATCATGCAAAGTAAGGTTTAAAAAGCTATCATGAAGATCATCAAGCTTTCCTTTACAATAAGCTTGAGTATTGCAAAGTGTATGAGCCAGTTAGCTTTTTAGCACGCTCCGTAAGGACAGTGCTTATTTAAGTTTGAAGTTGATCCATATGTTAATAAGCTTTCGGCGATTGTTTTTGCTGTAGATTTATCGAAAATATAAGCTATGATGAAAATCTCTTAAGATATTAAATTAAAAGGTCAGATAAGCGAATCATTTGGACATGCCTGACATTTGACTTTAGATAAAGATATTTTTTGAGGCTGAAATGGCTTACTCCAGGGCATTTTACCGCAAATAATATTTGTTGATAATGATATTAGCACAAGAAAAGTTAGAATAACTGAATAATGAATGGTTTCTTTTTGTTTAAAGTCAAAGGATGAATAACAGGAAATTCTAGTCTACTCAGATTTATACTTTACAAATTTAAAGTGAAAAGCAGTTTCTTTGGTACAAAGATCTCTTGAAAAGCAATTAATGAATACAGTTCATCGCACGGCTAGTGTAATTAAATATGTTGTAAATTTACGATGAAACTACTTAAATGACTTTCATGCTTACATGCTTGTTCGAATATAACAAAAGCAGTGTCTAAAATGTGAATAGTGTTGAATTCGATCTGTATAACAGCTTAATAAACTCATAAAAATGAATAACACATTTGTCGTTAAGAGCGGATAAACTTAGTTAGCAGCAGCAAAACTTGTAACAATGCTTTTAGAATAGGTAAAAAAGTCAAAGGAGGGACAAAGGTGTATTTTTAAGGTTTTAAATATAGATTATAAATTCATTTTAGGAGTTCAAATTTTTTAACTATATAATTGATTTTATTTCTATTGCTTGAATATCAAAAATTAATTTATATGCTTGATATTTTGAAGAGATATATTATAGAAACAGAATTCAAAACAGGCTTTTCATAAACAGATTGGTTTAATACTTTTTGATTTTTTGCTCTTAAATCATTAGAAATCTGTTTCGAATAAACCATCTAATAATACAAATCACTTTTAAAAGTATGGTAAGTTTCATTCAACTCATATTCATCAACATTTTGATCTCATTTAGATCAGATGTTTTTTTAAATTAAAATTTTTATTTTTATTTTCAAATAAAATTTCCAGAATATATAAAACACACGTGAAAGAAATATTAATTGAATCCTCATTTTGACTACATATAAGTTAAATCATGAATAATCACGTTCTTTTAAATTTATCTATTTTGCTGTCAATTTTAATATGGTCTGACTGTACCGAAGAGCGTTTAGGTAAGCTTATTTAATTAATTTTATGACTGGCAACAAATTAAAACGGTATATCTCTTAATGCATGAATGAGAGAAAATTTTTTTCAAAGTTTTGCTCAATATTCTTTATCAATAAATTGTGATTCTTCAATATCTATAACATTTTCCATTGAATAATACTCTGATTCGTATTTGATTTAAATATTTTGAGACATACTGTTTTAATTCGTTGGCAGTTATATGAAATGAATACTATTTCAAAAAATACATTCTACAGGTCTATAAAATGAAGTTTAATTTATTTCAGATATCATTAAAGAAGCAATCTATAAAGGAACGCACACTACTGTTACCAGAACTTTAGTTTTCGCAGGATGTGCAAAAGGCTCAAAACTTTCAGAGATTAGTGGAGTAATTACTGATAAATTGGAAGCATTCTGTACAAAAGTTATTAGCGGTATTCGAACTGATACTTTCAACATAACAAAGATTCATAAAAAGAAGTCTGAATATTTTCATCACGGGTAAAGGAGTTGCTCAAACTAGAAATACTGCTATAATGACATAAATAATACTAATAAAAGATAAAGTTTTAATTTACTTTTACATTTATTGAGAAAATTTGCATTATGAAAATATTCATCGCTCAATATTAATAACTGACTTCTTCAATAACATTGAAATCTTATTTTTAAATATTTATTTTTGTGATAGTCACCAATAATCTTATGCTACACATGTGTCCAGTTAAATGTTAAGAGCAAATTTTTCCATCATGATTCAAAACATTTTCTCAGAAACTTTCAGCTCAAAGATTTTTTGCATGATAGTTTTATATTTTAATTTTGCAAAATTTTTTAATATTTCAACACTAATGAATATCATAGCGTTTAGCCTATAAATCATTATAGCTTTTAAAAACTCAAATACCTATAAAAATATTGCATTTCTACTTAGGAAAAAACCTACTACTACTACTATAACTGTCCGTAATCTGCAATTTACCTATGCAACTAATAAAGGTACGGCTGATAAATTCAAAATATTCAATAAGATTAATTGAAACAAACATTGTAGTTAATATTCAAATAATTTAAGGTAAATCAACCTTTGAAGCAATTGGTTACATAGATGATGATCTTTGTGGTGAAAGCCGTGTTGAAATACGAGTTGACGAAATTCCAGATGATAAATTAGCCTGCATAATAAAGGATCTAACCAGAACTCATTCAGAAAGAGCCTCTTTCAAAATTTTTGAGGGGCGATGTAAAAGTGAATGTTTGGGTAGCGTAAGTACGTTATACAACCCACCAGTAAAAATATTTGGAATTCATTAGAAAATTGAATTACAGTTTATAAAACAAATACTAATATAAATACTGATTTTCTTATAAATTTGTCTTTAAATTTATGGAATAAAATTATGAATTGAATAAAAAAACTATATATATTTATTATCTTCCTGTCATTTATATGATTTTGAATAATGTTAAAGGTCTACAACTCCTGAATTGTTTTCACGAGTTATAAAGTTGACTCAAAAAACCTTATAATTAATAGAAATATTAGTGAGTGTTTATTCAAGTTGACTAATTTCAAGAACTTACCCGAATACTCTGTTTAGCAAATAATAAAACTCTGAATATAATAAATGTATAGCACTATGATTTTAAAGTACTTGTATTTTGTAAACTCAAACTTAAAAATGTTTTTGTTTGATTTGAGATTTTTATAACATTTGTTTATCGAGCTAACTGGTGGTGTGTATTATTTGACGGTTTAGCTCTTTCAACCATAAGCGTTACTTATATGCAAAATTAATTTGTCTAAATTTTTCTTTGATTGTCTAGACAAGTGTAGAGAGATAGAAACAGATTTTAATAAAGGCTTCTCATAAACAGATGAGTTTAATACTTTCGAAATTATTTTGTTCATTAATCATTTAAATCTGTTTTAATTGAACCATCTAATAATACGAATCATGTTTTAAAGAATGGTAAGTTTCATTCAACTCATATTCATCAACACTCAAATCCAAGGCTTCTTAAACTTTTTGCTCCCTGGGCCAGTTTCTATGCCATTAGAAACCACGGTGGGCCGGATTGAAATTTTCCTCAATTGAAATAGTAATGTTAAAATAAGCTCTAATTTTGAATGTTTTTCTGTATTACCCAAAATAATGAGATAAAAATCCTCTTAAATATGCTTTGAAGTAATAATTTTAAAAATTTTGTATAAGAGACATCAATTGATAAATGGATTTCAATTTGAAGCCTTAATACTATTATTTTTCCTGAATGTAAAAATTCCTCGAAATTGAATATTAAATCTGACTGATCAAACCTTGTTCGTATATCATATCATTAGAACACTCTACGGGCCATAAATTTTGAATTTGCGGGCTAATTTTGTCCTTCAAACCGCGGTTTGAAATGCTCTGTTCTAATCTTATTGGAATCAGAAGTTTTTTAAATTTATAATTTTACTTCAATTTTGATTTTTATTTTCAAATAAAATTTGCAGAACATATAAAACCACATGTAGAATAAATGTAAATTTAAACCTCATTTTGACTTCATATAAGTTAAATTATGAATATTTACGCTCTTTTAAATATATTTATTTTGCTGTTAATTTCAGGATGGGCTGCTCGTGCAGAAGACCGTTTGGGTAGGCTAGGTATTAAATTTAGTTTATGACTGGCAACAACTTAAAAAGGATTTATCTATCAATGCATGAAAATGAGACAAAACTTATATTCAATATTATAACTTTCAATATTTCTAACTTTTTCCATCGATTTATTTATAAGATTCTAATTAATAAATTCCGATGAAATCAAGTTTTGTTGAGATATATCGTTTTAGTTTGTTGGCAGTCATATGGAGTGAATACTATTTCAAAAAATACATTCTACAGATCTATAAAATGAAGTTTAATTGATTTCAGATATCATTAGAGGAAAACTCTCTAAAGGAACGTTCACGACTGTTACTTCAACTTCAGATTACACAGAATGTGAGAAAGGTTCAAAACTTTCAGAGATAAGTGCAGTTTTTATTGATAAATTAGAAGCATTTTGTACAACAAAGAATAGTGGTGTGCGAACTCATACTTTCAACATAACTAAGACTCATAAAAGGTGGCCCGAATATTTTCATCATAGGTAAAGGTGTTACTAAAACTAGAAGTACTGTTATAATGACATAAATAATGTTCATAAAAATAATGTTTTTAAATACCATCTTCAAAACAACTTCTCCAGAACTTTCAGCTTAAAGCTATTTGCATGAATATTTTACATTTCGAATTCGAATAATATTTCAACATTAAAAATGTCATAGCATTTACCCTATGTATCATTTTAGCTTTAAAAACTTATATAACTATAAAAAGATTTGTACATCTCTTTAGGAAAAGATCTACTATAAATGTCCATGATTTGCGGTTTACATTTGAATCTAAGAAAGGTACGGTTGACTAATTCAATGTTGAATAAGGATAATTAAAACAAAATTATAGTAAAAGTTCAAATAATTTAAGGGAAATCAACTTATGAAGCAATTGGTTACATAGATGATGATCATTGTGGTGAAAGCCGCGTTGAAATACGAGTTAGCCAAGTTCCGGATGATAAATTAGCCTGCATAGTAAAAGATCTTGCTAGCACTCATTCAGAAATGGCCACTTTCAAAATTTTTGAGGGGCCATGTAAAAGTGAATGTTGGGGTACAGTTAGATCTACCTACAATCCACATGTTAAAAGATTTGGGATTCTTTAAGAAATTAAATTATAGTTCATAAAATAATAATAAATATAAATATTGATATATTCAATGCTTCAAAGAATAACAATATTTGAATTAATTTTCTAATTATTTTGTCTACAAATTAATGTAATAAAATTATGAATTCAATCAAAAAATACATAATATTTATCTTCCTGTAATTTTTATGATTTCAAAGAACGTTAAGAGTCTACAATTCCTGAATTATTTTCACAAGTTATAAAGGTTAATAAAAAAAAACCTACTAATTTATAGAAATATTAGTGAGTTTTTATTCAATTTGTCTAATTTGAACAACTTACCCGAATACTCATTATAGCAGATAATTGGTTCAAGACTCTGAATAACTTCTCAAAATAAAAATCATTAGTTTTAATAGAACTTTTGTATATTTTATACTTCAAAGGTTCAATGATTTCAACCATTTGATACTCATATCTAAAATTAATGTGTCTAGATTTTTTTTTATTGTTTCGACATGTGTTCATAACAAAGATTTTCAGGTAAAGGTACATCTTCTAGTTAGTAGATATGAAATTAAAGATTTATACTTTCGTGCATTACACGTTTTTTTGAATGTACCCGTCTTTAATATGGAATAACTGACAACAAGATGATTAATTTTGTCAATTATTAGATTTGCAAATTTTAAAAATTACTCAAAACTATTGATAAATATGAAACACAATTTGTTTAGATATCAACAGTTCAAATTAAAACAGTTTATGAAAGCTTCTGAAACTGCTGTTTCTCAAACTATGAATTTTACCATTTAAATCTCCTATCAGTTGATTGAGATCAATGATGTTTAAGGTGTTTCCAAAACTTGTTACTTTGTTTTTGAATCTTGTCTAGGGAGGACTGTCCTTTGGGACACTCTGTCCCTCTGAATATCTGAGGAGGACAATGTTAATAAGGTCAAATCTGAAATATGCACTAAAATTAATTTTTCTCATAACTGCACTGAATTTTCTAAATTTATTACTAACAAGCCAGATAAAATCAAAGCAGCTAAATCAAATAAAAGATGTTCATGTAATGCTCTGTAAATGAAATAAGTATTTTATTCAACAATAAAAATTTTGTCTTCCTTTGTCCTCTTTTGAGCCTATTGAGACCTGGCAACCCTAGTCTTGTATCATAATAGAGACTGTAAAATAAATTTTCGTATTTTAAACATGGGCTTCTATCGGGATTCTTTCTCTGATATCACACAATCATGTATGATACATCGTTGAGCTGATTATTTTGATACCATATTTGACTAGATCCGATTCGGAACTGACCACTACAGGTCAGTTGACTCAAGCATAACTGTCATTGCATATCATAGAAAATAAGACAAAATTGACCAGAAGTGGTCAGTTCCGAATAGGATATAGTTAAATATAGTATCAAAATATTCAGCTCAACGAACTGAATTCAACGATGTATCATATGTAATTGTGTGATATCGAAGAAAAAATTTTCGCATAGAAGCCCAAGTTTAAAATACGAAAATTTAAATTTTTTAGTTTATTTGAGGAAAGATGAGTTTATGAGCTGAAATATCCATGTGTGGTATATAACTGAATGCATTACGCTAAGCTGAGTCGAATGATGCTACACTCGACCAAATCTGTTGAGAAACTGATCACTTATGATCAATATAAAATATATCAAAAAATTTGAAAAGTAGGCGTAAATTTTTGAAATGGACGTACCCGGGGATGAAATTTTTTTCTGATATCCACTTTAATTACTGATTCAGAAAATATATATATCGACTATAAAACCATTGGGCCATTTCGGCAGAATTACCTATATAATACCTTAAAAAAGATCAAAAATAGTCTTACAAAAGAATATACAGTAATTGTCATAATTGAATAGCTTTTGATGATTTTTCTGAACCTCAACTTTGATTATTTTTGAGTGGAACGTTGCCTGGGAAGAAATGACTTAAAGGCGTCATCCACTCACACACGGCGTACCAATTGATACAGGTCATCTGCTCATAAAACCCGGATAATAATTTTGGAATTCTGACGAAAGGAATAAAAAACTTAATGGATACGAATATTTTAGTTTGGCTAAAATTTTTTAATCTTCCGAATATAGTACCTCAAACTTATATTTTTATTAACGTTGTTCATGTTTGGTCATTTTAAAGTAAATATATATATTTCACATAAGTTTAAGAGGGAACATAAAGCTGAGAATGATGGATACGAAGGAAGCAAATTGATATGTCTACATTGACTTAAAACAAAGCATTTTAAGCAAATATTATTGCTTCCTCAACCTTAGTCTCACATTGGAAATAACAAGATAATTAAACTTGAGAGAAACATAAAACACAATTATTGGTTTTGTTTTATTTTGCTTTTCGTGCTGAGTCAAGTGAAACACTATTCCAATCTCTGAGACTCTTTGAACACTTCCCATTACCTTAACTCCGTTGTGACAGTTTTTTAAATACTTTTTAAATATTCACATAGCAATTAGATTTTTTGTTGTAATGAAACATAATATTCAAAATTATAACGAAATTATATCAAAACTTTTCATCTTTATGACTTTAGTTTTTTAATTATATAATTTTGCTTTATTTATGATAATTTTTTAAATCTTCAAGCTCATCCTAAATTGAAAACAATTTATCAAAAATATATGATTTTAATTTAGTTTTTATTTTTAAAAACTTCCGGCAGTTTTTTAAAGTTAACACAAAAATCCATGCCAGGCTCTTCTAGTTTACACACTGGACATTGGGAAACTACTTGTGCTTGGAGATTTGAACCAACACAACGATAATAATGATTATCCAAACAATTCATCGACAGAAATCCTTCAAGTCTTCGAATTCCGCAATGTCTGCCCAAAACTGTCCCGCAGGTGCATATATTACCTTATTTAAAGTTTTTAATAGTAAATAAATTAAATTCATTAACGAATACTTCCCGAATAAATTTTGGAACTAATTTTTTGGGACATACAAATCTGTACAATACAGATGAAATCCGAAAATGTACTATATATTACTAAATTTGCTGATAGTTTCAGATTTAGAGCATAGAATTTATATGATTCAAAAGTAATCAAGTACTGTAAATTTCTGTATAGGGCTCATACTTTTAGTATGTACGCACAGGTAAGGGTAAGTCAGTGGAAAGCGTACGAAAGCGTATGCATATAAATGGGAGGGGTATTAAAAAAAGTACGTACGCTATGAATATTGCGGTGAATTCGATTTTTAAAACATGTGTTACAGTTTTGTAAACATTGAAATATCAACGATTTAAAGGTAAAGAATTGATTTAGATTAAATTAAATAATAACTTTTTTTATTCATTGATTAGATTGAATGATGGCTGAAAACGCAAAACCATCATATAATTCATTTATTAAAGTTTATGTTGATGCATTTCCATCAAAAACTAAACAAATGCAGTTCAAATCTGGCCAAAAGCTTTGAAAGCTTATCAGTAAATAATAGAAAGCTTATCAGTACATTCCAAGACCTTAAAAATAGAGCCGAAGAACGAAAAACTAAACTTCGTAACTTTTGGAGAACAACAAACACTCTCACCGACACTGACATCACTAGCGAAGATATCACCAACACTTCTGCCACCAAAACCAACACTCATAAAGACCTCGCCAACACTCCCGAAGACATCACCTCCACTCCAGGAGGCTTTGCCAACACTCCAGAAGATATCACCTCCACTTCAGTCAGATCTGCCAACACTCCAGAAGATATCACTTCCACTCCAG
>JAQFZT010001096.1:0-17342 GCA_034696325.1 Camisiidae sp.
CACCATTTTTAGAGTATTGTTTTTGTTTTTGTTTCTAAACTCAACCTTTAGGATGCATTTATTAGGATATCATTAATTAACTTTCTTATCAAACTTTTCTTTCAAAGTTTGTAAGTTAGTAAAGATTCGAAAGCTTTTTGAGTCCTGTTTTATGTGAAACGATCTGTAGAATGACTGAATCTGTAAATATCTTATAGGAAATGCAAATACAGAAATAAATAAAACATTATGACATTTGTGTTCAAATTACAAGATTATACTGTCATTAAAAATATCAAATTTGAAAGCATTTGATTTAAAGCAGAACATGAGTCATCAGTATTTTTTACATTAAATCATTTCTTAGAATTTATTAATCATTTATGAAAAAACATCATGTTTTTTAGGTTTATTGAAAGTTCAAAAACCCTGTAAAAACCTACCTAAATAAACATTTTAAAAAGTAGTATTCTCTTAAAATAGCTTTTTTAAAATCGATTTTTGGAGATCTAATTATGCTTTCTGTGATCTTATTATTTATTCTCAAAATCGTTAAGCACTCAAACAAAAATTGGTTAAAATCTAATAAATTTTATAACAATAATTAATTTAATTGAAAAATGTTGCAAAACTTAAATTTTGAGTAACATGAATGTCTTTAATGGAAAACTAATTATTTAAATGTTATTTAATCAAAATGATCTGCAAGTTTAAAATCTGAAGAATTGAACAATAAATTAATTGCATTGATCTGAGAGACAAAGAGTTTGACTTGATATCTATACAGAATATGATTGAATTAAATTTGAAATCCCTATATTTCGAGTGAAACGCTGTATATTTATTTAGAGTCTGATGTGATTGATTTTTAGTTTCTGACTTAGTTTTAGTACTGGTATTCCTTTTATATAATTGGTAATGATTGTGACCGAATTTTGTTTTAAAAATTTCTAATTCAATAAAGTATAATTACAAGCATAAATCAGAGCAAAATGAGTCCATCCATCAAATATAACTTCGATAATAAGAGAACTTAAATTGAACTCTACTATCAATGATTTAATTAAATAAACTTGAAAGCATTTATTTAGTGATTCGAATAACTTGTATTATTTATAGCTACACTTTTTACTCATGCTTCATATCTCTATGATCTTACAGATAGTTTAATCATTCAATATATAAGAACAGGATTTATTTCTCTACCTTTAATTGACTCGAAAATTAGACTTTAATAGTAGTTATAGCATTGATTCAAAAAATATCTGTTTTATTAATTTATAATCTTGAGATATTTCAATATTTTTTTGAATTCAACATTGAGAATGAAAAAGTTTATTTTAATTTTATCGCATATTACTCTTGTTTTATGTGAAAGTGAGTCAACTTTTGAATTACACTTCATATACATATAAACCCTTTTATCACTTTCAATGCTTAATTCAAAAGTTATTAAAAGAATTATTGTTTGAGAAGATTTTTGTCCAAATTTTGCAGATTTGATAACATTTGAAGAATTCAGTAAAGCTGTAACTGATAACATATATCCGGCTCCAACTCAAGAACAATACGACACTATAATGGAAATGGCATCCACTGCAGGAAATATAACCACAAAACATGAATTGGCGATGTTTTTAGCTCAAGTCTTATGGGAATCCGCAGGACTGCAAGTATTTGAATTAATTTGAGTTGATATAAATATATGAATACTAGATATAATTGTGAAATAAATTTGGATATACTCAAAATTAGGCTAAAAAAGAGATTGCGTGTGCAGCCACTGGTTGTCCAAAATCATACAGAACTGGTCGTGAAAAACCAGGAAAGTATTATTACGGACGCGGATATATTCAGCTGACGTGGATTTATAACTATGAGAAGTGCTCTCATTCTCTCTATGGAGATAACAGATTAGTTGATAATCCAGAATTAGTATCCGACACAGAGGAGGGTTCTTGGGGTTCCGCTTTTTGGTATTGGAAAACCTATTGTCATAATGCAGACGGTGTGAAAGAAGGCAAATTCGGTGCATCGACAATGGCTATCAATGGAGCGCTTGAGTGTAACGGCCCTTACAAACAAAAAGCATTCAAAAGATTCACAATTTATGTGAAAATATTAGAAACTTTGAAATTGAAGTCAATAAAACCAGTTGAAGATGGCTGTTATCCTATGTCTGGTCCAGAAGCACCCAATTTCAAATTATGTAATGTTATTGGATCTGCTAAAAAAACTCCTGGAATGTTTCACTGGTGTAACGATAATTGTAATTCAGAAGTTCCCAATTGTCCACAGGAAATGTGTCTTTGTCAATAATTTGACTCAAAAAAATTTATTCTCACAACTTCTAATTAATTATTTGTTTGATAACAATTCGAGATAATTATAATGTTTCATTTGAAATGCTGTAGTAGTCCAATGGATTCGTGTTCATCAATGGTTCTCGATTTAGATTTAATTCTTAATTAGTGAAAATTACTCTATTAGTTTGCTTAAAAAGGGTAGAAAACGGCAAAATTACAATGAATATAAAGTAGTGTTGATTCGCTTACGAGATTTTTAATTTGGCTAAACGTAAGTTTTCAATTTTGTTAATCATAAAACTTTAGTTTGACTTAATTTCGATTAAGCGAAATCGTTTTATGACTTTTACTTTGACTTTTATTAATGATAAGCGATTCAACACTAACTATAGCAAATTATTAATACGGACTGTTATAAATATAATAAAAATATTCACTTAAAGTTATGGCTATCTATTTATTCCATTTTTCTATCAATTTATGCATTTTATTGAAGCAAACCTTTGAATTTTTCTTGTTCACAAGCATTAAAGAGATAACACAATTTTGAATGTTGTCATTTAAATATTGTTTTGAAGAATGAATTGATCATTTTTATTTTATTTATGTTAATAATTGTGCTTAAACTTTCAACTAATTGACTCGAAACAGTACTTTTGTCGAAAGTTCCTTCGATTGGTTCTCATCAGAGTCTATACAATTTCTATCGGATTCATTTAAAATCTAAAAAATTCGATCAGAATTTGGCACTAAAAACCCTTTTTCAGGGATCTTTTCGGAATAGGAAATTAAGGTTTATAGAGTTATCAACTTTTTTTTACCACTATAAATATCAATTATTATGCCTCTATTTAAATAATGGGACATTAATACTTGATCAATTGTCATCAATTGTTGATCTGAAACATTTTTTACTCCGATTAAATTTTCTAAATAACTTTTTATCACATAATTGCAAATTATTGTATTGGATTCTCCATTTGACTAAAAACAAATTTGCATTTTTTGAATGAGACTAGATTTTTTCAAATTTGGGAATAAGTGCAACTTTTATGAACAATAAATTTCACTCATTTTACTTGTTATTTCATGATCGGTACTCATTTCATCATATTTCCAAAAGTTTAAATAAATAGAAAGAGTCTGATTTGCGACATTGTGTACAATGTGTACAGACTCTTGTTCTCATACATATAAATGAGTCTAATTATTATTATAAGAAACAATACAATACTTCTATAAATTGATTTATTTGAATTTCAAGAAAATATGACATTTACTCAATTTGATAAACGGCGTAATGCATTATTAAATAACAGAATGAAATGTAATTTTATGAAAGAAAAAAACTATTTTAATGAAGCCTTGAATTTCATGAATCATAACTTAAGTCATTTTATATAGACTTGAGATTAATGAATGCGAAGAAACAAATAAATATGAATTGTTATAACTCATAGAATGGTTATTACACTAACTTTCAATGCATTATATGATCGCAAACTATGTTTTTAAATGAAAATTACAATTATTTGGGAAAAATGAGTTCATATAAGTTTCGAGATTTCATTTATCAAAAGCAGTTTTTTGAGTGTGTTTACAATAAATATTAAACTATACTTTAATTCATAAGATATTAAATATCGAAGAGTGAAAAATGAATGCAGAGAATCATTAAAATGGTTTTCAATCATATAATGCAAAAATAATTATGTAATTCAAGGAATTATTATTCAGTAATTCATTGAATATCAGAAGAGATTATGTTTTCTGAGAAACTATTATCGATGGCGTCTTCGAACTCATCGAAGTCGCTCTGTTGCCACTTGTGTTTGCGTCTTAAATGCTTTCTCAAGTCAGACATACGAACGCCAGCAAATGTACAATCAGGTAAAGAACACTTATAGTCACGTTCATTCTTATGGGATTTAATATGAGTACTTAAATGACTTGATTGACTATATCTGGCACCACATCCGGGCCAATCACACTTATAGGGTCGCTCTCCAGTATGAATCCTTCTGTGTCTCTAATCATTAACATTATTATAAATATTATAATTTCCATAATTATACTAAACTTGAGCTCACCTTAAGTCCACTTAATTCAAGAAAGTTTTTGTCACATCCCTTAACAAAATAGTGATTTATTGTTAAAAAAAATGTTGATTAAAATATGAAATTTAAAATTTTTTCGCTTACCTGCCAATCACAATAATAAAGACGCGTTCCGTTATGTATTGCTTGATGTCTTCGTAAATTTGTGATATTATCGAATGTTTTTCCGCATCCAATCAAATCGCAAACAAATGGTTCACAATAATTATCGCTGCGATTGGTTCGAGAAATTGAATGTTTGATTGTTCGTCTCTCACCTGTATGTGATTTACGGTGATAGGCAAGGATTGACGCCTAAACAAAACTATTTATTATAACAATTCTACAATTATGATATAATATGATAAAAAAAAAGTAATGAAACCTGTCCAAATTGTGCATCACATCCTTCCCAATTGCATTTATATGGTTTTTCTCCAGTATGTAATCTGCGATGTCTTCAAATGAATCAAATCAAAATTATGATTAATTTGATGCTACACAACAACTAATTGTTTAAATTAATAAATAAAACACCTTTTAAGACTACTGCCATCCGAAAATCGTTTACCACAACCTGTCCATTGACACTGATGTGACCGATTCCGTAAGTGAGTGTTATAATGACGGGTTAGATTTGCGTTCCGAGAGAAAAGTTTCCCACAACCACTCCATTTGCACTTATATTTTCCTTTTCATTAAATTATTTAATAATTATCATTTGATATGAAAAATACTTTTAGGCTTAATTTTCATAAAAATGTGTCAAAAAATACTAGATAAATGACGTTTAGAGGCGCTACAATAGTTTGGCTCTAATTTACAGCAAATTATCATCAATCACTGTAAATTACGGTAATTTACAACTCTAACTCTAACAACTCGTTAAATATAGGACATGGCAACAACTTTAATTGATAGACCGCATACTGAAAGGATACTTTCCATTCATTTATTGTTTTTCTCTTAAATACTAAAAACAATTTGTATTTATGGACGAAAGGACGCATATTTATGAAATTACTAAAGTATAGACCATTTAACATGTGCATTCATTTTGATATGACATGACATCACTAAAGACTATATTTCATGTCTTATGTATTAAATTTGATTATCAGTTAAGAAATAAGAAAGTTATAAGAGTTTAAAATGGAGCTCATTCTAAATGAACACTATATATCAAATATAGCAACAGAGCCAGCAATTAAACCCATTGACTTGTGATAACATGTCATGTGATCTAAACTTTGATTTGATTGTATTGATTGCACTTTATTTATATTTGCCATCCATTTATAGCATTTTTTTATACTGTACTCAGACTGTACTTTATTTTGTAAGTTTGAATGCCCTCAATATGATCTAATTCTTAATATAATTTATGACTTAATATAACTTGACTCATAGAAAAAGAAATAAATAAAATATTCGTTCATTATTAATAAACTATAGAATGTTAATTGAGACGTTTGTCATAGAAATGACTTGAATCCTGATATAAATTTGAAGAGCCATCACTTCATCAATGATTTATGCTATAAATTGACAAATAATTGATGAAAAGCTCTTCAAATGAAGCATAAATTTGTAATTTTAATATTATTACTAATAATAAACATCTATAGAAAGAATGAGACAATAATTAATATAAACCTTCTTTAGTAGGTTTTCTACGTCTTGGAGACCACTCGTCGTCATCATCTTCTAGTGTTTGAGAACCGTCACTACCATTGGAAGCATCACTCATGAAGTCTTGATTCATCTCAAAATCCAAGAAGTCTTGGGGCAAAATTGCCTCAAATTAACAAATTAAACATTTCGTTATATCATATTGTTATTGATTTATGGTTTTAAATCAATTAAAAATTGATCAATAAATGTATTATTTAATTGATATATTAATAATAGTTAATAATAGTGTTAATACCTCTTCATTGGCATCGAACTCATCATTAAAGGCATCATTTAATAGTTGTCTCTCGTAGTGATCAATTGTAAGACGCGTTGACTCTAAATTTGATCTTAATTTTTGAATTAAAACTCTAATTATTTTTTCTTTACGTCTCAAATCTCTTCTTAATAAAGAATTTTCATTCTCTAACTGTTCATTTTTTTTACTCAATTCATCTAAACTTAAGCCAACCTCTGATTCATTTGACTCTTTCGACTCTTTCTTACAATTATTAACAGAAGATTCAGAATTATTCTCATTTGAATCCATTTATCAATATTTTATTAATAATTATTAATAATATTATCAAAAATACAAATTAAAATGAGTTTTCAAAAGATTAACTCATAAACTGACAATATTTGCAATATTTATATAAATAGTTGAAATGATTGAATATTTGGATTGATCTAAATCTCAATTAATTCATATTTTATTATAATTAATAGTTTTTATAGTAAATAAATAGATAAATAGATGAGCGACTTGTTAAACATCACTCAAAATGACAACTTGTGAGCCTATGTTTCCATAGAAACTCAACTTTTCAAATACAATCTTATATTATTGGTTGTATTGAAAGTGAATATAATATTATAATTACACTTCAACACAATTAATGATTGGCTCCACTTTCAAAAATTTCAAAAATTTCAAAAATAATTAGATTGGAAGAAAGTGAATATAAAATGATTGAAAAGCTATTGAAGCAGATCAATATATGGTGATGAGTGATGACCACTTCAACTAATTAAACTCAATTGCTATCAGTTGTTTGATATACAGTGATTGGTGGCAATCACTTGCACTGTTTGAGTTCTGTTTTACACCTAAACATTAATAAACTTTGATCACATTTTTTTGAGTCAATCATTGACTGAGACAGAACTTTCAACTTGACAGATGTGATCCACCGTTTTTCAATGCGTCCGGTCATTTCTTCATAAAAACTGGATAACAATTTTTCAATTCTGATCAAAAATATTGAAAATATTTCAAAAATGAATGGATACATGTATTTTTGTTTGATTTATTTGTTGATTGCAAAGTGACAGTACCTCAAACTTGAAAAACTATCATTTTTGGTGGAACATAACTCTTTTGTTCTATAGGCCCAAAATGTTCAAATTGGTATTAAGTTTTTAGAAGCTCTCAAAGATATCATATTCATATCAATATTGGATTTCAATCAAAATAATTATATAGCTTTCATTTTTGTCTTATCAATTTTAATTTCCTGTCCATTCATAGCGAAAAAATATTGAATTTTATAAAAAAAAGCAAAAATACTTATGAAAAATTTAGCCAATTTTACAGTTTGGTCGTTGAGGCATCCAAGTGAGGCACTGGAGTCCATTGGTGGACTTGCGCTGGTCGAGGTGGGCACTGGTGACCGGGAGAATGAGTCATTGGATGCGCCACATTATCATCATTTCTTAATAGTTTTCGTAATGAAGTGGACAACAGAAATTTGCAATTGTCATACATAGAGACTTTTTGATGGCATCAAATTCGATCAGTTCAAAAAATTATCGGAAAGAGATCTAAACTCAACATAAAGTCCCTAAAAGTTGAAAATAAACAATTTTGAGACCTCCGAAAATCCCGATTTTTGGCTTTACTACCGATTCTACTGCTTTAAGTCCGTTTCCTAAGAATAAATGCTAAAAAACTAGGTTTTACTGATTTTTCACATTTTTTCAATCTTTGATAGGAATTTTGAAAGCATTAAATAAGACTCATGTGCTATTGTTTACTTTAGATAAAATAAACATTTCATAGTATATTTCAGTCCTATTTGTTTAAATGAATTATGAGTTTAAAAAAAAATCAACTTTCTCTCTAAACTGATGTACTGTTATTTAAAGTGTTACATTTATTAAGCATTTCAGATTGACTGTCATTTCTGTTCCATATTCTAAATAGTAATCATAATTATAATAAGTCGTATTTTCGAGAAATCAAACTTTTCCTTTCGAGTCTCGGTTTCTCGAATTTTCAAAAATATTCAAAACTTTTTTCAGAGCATTAAATCGTTCAATTCTTAATGTTTCGTTACATATAAACCTGAAAACATTAAGTGTTTCCGATTTTTGATTAAAAATAAAAGTTTAATCACTAACTATGGTTTAATAATTTCAAATTCAGGTTTAAACGTTAATAAATTTTAATTCTATATTAAATTTTCAAAAATTTTATTTTCAGTTAATAATTTTTGTGAAATACCACCAAATTAATAGAAATCAATTTCGAGACTCGGACGAGAGGTTCCCTCGATCGAGACTCGATACCGACCACTATTACTTTTTCAATAAAAAATAATTTTTATTCTCCCAAAAATATATGTTCCCCTCTCCCCCCCCCCGAATTGGGCTGTTTTTAACTCCCAAAAATGGAGTCTCTAGTCATACACAGATAGTATATGTGACACAATCCTAGTTATTGTTAAAAAACTTTTAATTTCGTTAAAGCAATATATTATCTATTAATTACAATAAAAGTGTTGATAAATTGCACATAAAAATTAAGTCAATTAAATTTGAAATATAAAGTGTACAAAAATTGAAATATATGGCAATCAAATACAATATAGTTTTTATACAAAATGTAAAGTAATTTTTACACATACAATACAATGGTATACAAATTTAAGTGCTGTAGAATATACTGCAATTTTTCAATTAAAAAAGGAAATGCATTAAAACTAATCATTTGAGGAAAATTAAATTTTTTTATATTTCCTAATTGTATGATTTCTGTGACCAGATTTTTGGAAATTGACCAGAAATTTGTTGAAACTCAACACTGGGTTTTGTCGAAAGTGATTTGATTTGTTTGAAACAAAAACATTCTAAAATGACTATAAAATTCAAATTTGTAATAATTTTTGCTAAAATTAACTAATTATTAGTCAATCCATTTCTATAAAAGTATTGAAATAATTTATTTAAAATTATAAAAACTTAAATATTGAATATTGAGCACATATACAGCACATATTCAGCACGAAGTTTCTATATTGGTATTCACTAATGAAAGACCGGAAGCTTTTCTGCGTAGAAAAAAGTATAAAATGCCTGCCTGTGCCATCACATCTATTGTTCCCAAAGTGAAAGAGTCGGCAACATTATTGGTCCCCGAAGATGGTGTTGTTCCTGGTCTAAGCATTGTTGGTCCAAAAACTGTAGCCAAGTTATGGAGTGACATCTTATTGTGCTCTTCAAACTGATTCACTCTATAATCAATTAATATATTATTACAATTATTACATTCAAGATTAACAAACAAATCAATTAATAAAAGACTACATTCTTAAATGCATTCTTAAATGTTTGGAAATAATTAAACAAAATTATATACTTATTTAGATGATCGATAAGAACCATAATTATATTTTGATTGGGTTGAGTCAAAGTTGTGAATAAAGAGAGCAAACGTTTACTTTTTTCCGATTGATTTATAACATCTGCAAATATGTGAACATTATTTATCACGAATTAATCATTTGTTTTTCAGGAAAAATCTTAAACCAAATTTTGAATGTGTATTCAAGTAATACTCACTGAATGCATCGAAATATTTTTTGTACATCGCATTAGTGAACAAAGACTCAGGCAATTCTCTGAGATAGAGCTTCAACAAACCAGTGACTGAGTGAATATCTATCTCTTTCATTATTAAGTCTGCTTCATATGTGTCTGTATTCAACAAATAGATTTTGATCAAAGATGAGAAATCGTTTATACAAATCATTTAAAAGACTCACTTGTTTCAAATGCTTTTTTAAGTCTTTGGACATCAGAAGATAAACCTGAAACTCTGTAAATACCGACTTCTTTCATTCCTCTTCTTTCGACTTCTCTTATACAACTGGTTATTAAATATGGAACTGAACTCTTCTCTTTTCTAATACATAAATAAGTTGTTAATTGATTGAAAAATGAGTATAAAAGTAAATAAATGCTTAATTACTTGCAAACTTGTTGAACATTAATGCCAAACGATCCGCAAACTTTTGAAGCTGGAAATCGAGCCGTATTTGATTGCGAAGAAACATATCTCAAACTCAAAGTTAGGACACACTATCAAACAGTTGATATAAATCAAATTATGATATCAATTAAATAAATATGAAGAATACTTACATCTAAAATGGGTACAAATTGTTGCGTTTGGTTGTCATTGAGCCAACTCTGGCTTAGTTCAACATTTGCTTTGCCTCGAAAAAATGGCTTCTGTTGACCACTTATCTCTTCATAACAAAGAATACGAATAGTTTGGGTCCCCTCGAGATCCAAAACAAACTCCTGCTTTTAATATTAGTCATTAAAATATAATAATCAATATATGAATATTAAAATGAATTAAACAGAAGAAAGCAAAGAAAGCAGTGTAAACCTGATCAAAGTGTGGCTCAAGGCTTTGTTTACTGACATGAGTGATCGCACGCTGAAAATAGTGGCCATAAGTGTCCAGTTCAAGAACGAAGAATATATCTGAAAAATTATTCTTAGAAATTAAAATTTGATTCACTAAATAAATTGAAAGCACATAATGAATAAATTCAATGTAAAAGTATGTAAAATACAATATTAACTCAAATGATTACCTGCTTCTCTGCTCAGTCCTTTCAGATGATGGACTGTTAGGTAGAGATCACCGAATAAAAGGTCTTCATCTTTACTCGAACGCAATAAAAAAGAACCCAAACTTGGATTCAAACTCTAAATGCGATGAAAAAAATTACAAAAGATTGAGAATTAAAATATAAATTAAATTTAAATGAATGAAATTCACTTACTTTGCGACACGTTTCGATCCAGGCTTGAAGTTCATTAAAATTGATGGAATCACTCGAATAATTAGCTTTATTTAGAAATTTAAAAAATAAGTTTTTATCCATAAGTTTTAAGTTTTAGCAGATAGAATAGCAATGTAATCATGTGTCTTTCACAGTATGTGTACATAATACTAATTTTGAACAAAAGCAATGTAAACATACTTTCTTACATTGCTATTGCATCTATCAATATCATCAAGTATTTTATGTCAATAAACTTAAGACACATGGTTTAAACCCAATCGATTTCAAAATCATAGTGAGCAGGGATGGCCAGAGGGGGGTATAGGTTCGCCGACCCCTCCCTGAGTAAACGTTTTCAACAGATAGGCCCTATCGACGAGGCAAAAAAAATTAGCCCCCCCTCGGGTCACATTTCAATAGGAAATGTGGCAAAGGCTTCAACAGTTGAAGCCATTGTTAAAGTAAAAGTTTTTTACACTAAATATAACAAAAATTGAAAAGTGGGAACAAGAGAATGAAAATGACTTTAAGAGGGGATGCGCTCATTAATAGAAGTAGCCATCAAATTTGGATCATATAGACTCACTTTCAATGAATGTGAAATTCGTAGACTGTACAGCAGTGGTTTTTAAAACGTGATGGTCACTACATGGTCACTACAAGTCTACGAATGGTACACTTAAACTTTTATTTCCTAAGGCTTGAGAGTGAAATGCTTAGTGAAAAAACAAAAAAACATTATTTCGTAGAACTAAAACAGTTTTTTTTTGCTTTTTATTAAGATTTTTGTTATCCTAATTTGTTAAACTATTATTTTAATTATTTATAAGTGTAATGTAAGTGAGTTTTAGTGTATCATTCGTAGACTTGTAGTCACCATCAGTACAGTACTATAAAATAACTCATTGAGAAAGTAAAAAGTTATGAAAAGACCTTAAATAACAATCAGTTCAAGTGACTGATAGAAAAAATTCAAATTCATAGTTTAAAATGCATGCTTTCATCAACTTTTTCATAACAATAATTAATTTGTTTGTTCTTTAAAACGAGTAACTTATACTATCATTATAATGTTGTGAACGCTCTTTATACGTGTTATGAATGAATTTGGTGTGCATTAGGGGTGTTCACTATAGCGGGACTCGACTGTAGTGTTAAAAACCTAAAATAAAAGTAATATTAAAATGCAAACCTGATTGTTGTAATACTTTGATTGACTCAATCCATTGGCTTCGCTCAAAATCTGATGATAAATAGAATGTATATATTTTACCACTTTTATGATTAATGCAAAATTTAAGTTGTGGTAGAAGTAAAACAAGCTGTGCTTCCTATACATCAAAATGAGAAGTAATTCAAAAAATTATGATCAAATCATTTTCATTAAGTTTGTAAACCTTGAAATTAAGTTTTTAGATATCCTTTTCTTTTTAGCCACATATTGAACATACTGTATAGTATACAGTAGATCATTGAATACCAATTGTCAACACATTAGAGTCTAAAAACTTGTTTTCAATGGTTTACAATAATATAACTATTATTACCAATTCTGAGCGTTTCTTTTTTAATTTCTCTAAAAATTTTGTATTAGATTTGGATTTCTGTAAAAAAAAGCGAAAGAAACAAAGAAACAATTTGAAATGTGTCTATAATCTTGAATTATATTTTATTTATGAAACTATGAATAAAAAAGTTAATGAACCTCTTTTTCTTCACGAGAAATAAGATCACGAGTATTACTAACTCTTGATTTAATATTAAGTATATGATTATTGTTTTCTTTTTCTTTATTTATTGATGACTGACTCTCATCTAAATCAAAAGTTAATTAGAAAAAAAATTAAACAAAATAATCAATTGAATAAATATTATTGTGACTGACTTTCATTTTCGAGTAACGATATTTCATTGAGCAAATTATACCATTTCAAGTCAAATGTGAATTTTTGTCTAAACAAATATTTAAGAAATGTATTGGAAGTGTTCAAATCAATATTATAGAAATTAATTAATCAATACTTTGCCGATGCTTTATATTTGGCGCATACGATCACATCATTGAAGAGAAACAAATGTCTCAGTTTTCGTTTCTCATCGTTTTGCTCAACAATAAAACTTTCTTTAACTAAACGCCGCTGAGTCTTATCTTGAATCTAAAATATTAAACAAATCAATAGAATCATAATAATTCACAAATTAAGAGTTATGAACGAAAAATTAATAAAAAGTTTATGAACCGGAAACATTTGTTCTGTGGCCGCAATATTCAAGTCATTAAGAAAACATTGAGTCATTTTGAGGGCAGTTTTTAAAGATTTGTATTCATTGAGGTCTTCGTTTGTATATTTAAGCAGATCGTGTAATACTAATGCATTTTTCTGTACTCTCGCCACTGGTTTATGCAATAAATCTGAACATAACATAAAGATTAGTCAAAAATAAAGCAAATTTTACTAATGTATACCTTCTAAAGTAGTCGATTGTCCTTTTAATGATACTATTTTTATCGACTATAAATAGAAAGATATTGTGAAATAATAAATTGAATTCAATACACAATAAATACCCGCGTAATTTCGGAGAATTGATTATTGCCAGCACTGCATTTATGAACTGTTTCTAAGGCTTTAGAATAGTTTTTGAGAAAAGCACTGTAAGCACCCAAACGACTCGCAAGAATTTTGAATAAATCACCGATCGATCCATTTTCATGTTCTTTTACAAAATTATTACTTTGAGAAAGTTTTTTCATGCCTTCCAAAAAAGACCAATGAATTGTGTAAAGTTCTGGTATTTTATAAAAGATTGCCGATAATTCTTCTGAAGTCAGAAGTGGATGAGTTGTTCCTATTGTCGATTTAAGGGCTTTCATGTACTAAAATGAGAAACCATTTTATATAGTATTACAGCACTCAATCATTTATAAACTTTATTTTGGTTATAGTAAAACTGACAAAAAAATGATTTCAATCAATCATTTGAATCTTACCTGAATTAATGTATTGAGACAATCGACATAAACAGTTTCACTTTCAGTAATACTGGCTATTATACACTTATACATTGTTAGTCTCTCAGCTTCTAAATTACTGATTCTTTCATATTTTGAAGTAATAGAAGAGCTTTGTTGAGATGAAGACTAAACAAATAGATCAAATTTAGAAGAAATATTTCAATTAAGATCATTAAATTCAATCAAATACAACCTCATCAACGTTTTCCTTAGTCACCGATTCGATGGCATTTTCATGTAAGGCTATCAGAACAATAATTTAGGGTTAAAATAGTCACAAATTAAATCATTAAAACTTGTCTTGTAATTTTGTTCAATCAATAGTGCTCACAATCATTCACAAAACAATCGGAGATCTCATTAATTAAAACTATAATCATCTGAAAGTTTAAATATAAACTCTCATTACGTATTCAATTAAAGCATGATTCGAAACCTAAAACAATGTTATTCTTGTTCAGGTGTAAGAAAATAAGGGAAATAGAAAGTAAAGACCCGATGCTTTTATAGCTTTGAGTGAAAGATAGTGCCCAATCAACCCAAAATGAACTTCAATTATTGTACTATGAGGTTAACTATCCAACGGAGAACATCTTCAATGATCTCTCTTACTTATTGACAGCTAATTTGAGCCTTTTATTCAAATGGCTGTCATTAAATAATTAAAGTAATCGCACTATCTTTTAATTTTGGGAGAATTAGGAGTAGTTTCTCCTGTACTGACTTGGTTTGCTTGTAGAACATCGTTAAAATACATAACACAAGTGATTCATACAAAAATGGTGCCCAGTCTATGTCTAGTCTATATAATTTCTCTCAATTCAAAACAAAGATATAAATGTATTACTCTATGAATTAAGTGTGAATCTATTTAATGTTGTCGTTATGTAAAGGGTGTTATTGAATATTTGTTTTCTCAACTATGGATATCTACAGTATGTTTTCCACGCAAACCAAATGATTGTAATTTAGTGGATAATCAGCATGAAAAACTCAAGTGACAACCTGTCAGTTACATTGAGCTCCACTTTCGAGTTATTACAATATTCGATATACTTATTAAATGTCGTGTCGTCTATAAGACTACTTCCTGTGGAGGTGTGGAAAAAACTTGAATAAAACTTAAATATAGTGCATCATCTAAATGTCCAAACCTATTTGATCGAAAAACAAATGTTCATTTTTTATATGTATCAAATAGTTCTGCTAAAGAGCAAGTTTTTTTCACACCTCCACAGGAGATAATCTTCTAGACGACAAGACATTTAATAAATATATCGAGAATGGTAATCAACTTTTCAAAGGATAAATTTGGACAAAAAATTATGATCGAAACTTTTTGAATATTCAAAGTTTATGAAAAGTAATCAAATTTTGGACTACTAGTCAACAAAACTAGTGTTTACGGTATGCTATTTTTATTTGTATTTGAATTCGATCAAAAGGTAATAGACTAATTGCTAAAGGCTAAAGGCTAATTGTCTCACATTTTGGCACATATATTGCAATACTTTCGGAACCTAAAGAATCTATAATTGCATTTTAGTTGTAAACTAAGGTAAGGTCAAAATTGGTATTCAAAATTGAATTGATTGTATGTTAACAGAAATTAGAATCACTAAATCAATTAATATTACCTGAATTGGGTTCAAACACCTCATCATAAGTGGCAACAAATGAAGAATCTTTTTTTGCTGCAGATGATATCGAATCTTTTGAATCCTTTTCAGTTTCATTAATTAGAGTCAAGTTTCCTCTGTTTAGTTCTAATTCGCGTCCATTTTCTTCGTTTTCGTGATCACTTGATAATGACTGAGATATTTGAGTTTCATTATCATCAGAATCATCACGAGAAGAGGTCTCATCTTTTCTCAAGAAATAATCAATATTAACATAATTAGCATAAGTATTGATATCGAAATGTTTTGATGATAAGTTATCATTAGATGAATTGGAATCAAACAAATCACTATTCATTTTCTTGTTAATAATATTGGAAGCAATTGAAGGTTCATCGGGTGCGTCATCGGGTGTGTCATCGGGAGCCACTGTATCGTAAATGTTATCTTCATCGTCATCATAGATATTCTTCTCTAAAATATCAGTGTTTCGCTCAGTTTCACTATTGATATCTTTGTGAATATGTTTTATTTCAAACGTTTCACTATTTTCATGAGCACTAGATTTTGAAGTGAATAATGAATTTTGTGACTTATTTTTTTCTTCCGCATTCGGAGTATTAGGTGTTGATAATGAAGAAAATTCCTGTTTTTCAAAAAACTGAAGAGATGGCAATTTATTGACTTTTGGTTTTCGCGGAGGAGTGGGAGGCCTTTTCTTTTTTGGTACTTTAATTATTAAAATAATTAGTTTATATCAAATTTATTTATTTATATATTTATACCTTTATTTTGAATGACAACATCCACAGAAGAATGTGTTTTATTAACCGTTTCTTTCTCTTGTGAAGTTTTATTAGATGAACAATTTTGAAGAATATTTGAATTTGAAGTTTCAATTTCATCAACACTTAGTGATTGTGCGCTTTGGTATAAAGGGTTGTCAATTAAGCTTTTGGCAGGTTTTTGGATTTCGCCATAACTGCTGACAGTGATCACAGTCACGTATTGGTCCGCATTTCCATCATTACCGTTATTACCATTATTAGAGTTGTGATTAGTTTCTTCATTCAAAGATTGTGAGCCACACCTCAAAGCATTAGCTGTTATATCACCTAAAAATTAGATCAATAATCAATACATTGAGAAAATTAAGTCAATAGTATTTACAACCTTTAGATTTGACTCTTTCGACGTCAGCCAACAATCTCTCTAAATATTCGACATAAAACTCTTCTTTTTCTAGTTCTTCTTTGAGAACCATAACTTTTTGTCGATGTTTAGCTAAATTAGCTTTAACGTCGTCTTCCCATGCCTTTGGAAGATCACAACTGGGAAACCTTTGAGCCCAACACTCCTCAAAGTCACTGAATATACTGCTTGTCATCACTCAATCAATCACTCAAACCATCAAATTCTCTAAAATTATATATTCATTAAATCAATATTCATGTGAAATATAGCAATCAGATATCATTATCATTTCATTATCAATACACCAAAACCAATCAATCAATTATTAAAAAATTAATTAAATCAAATTAAATCAAATTAAACTGATATTTGTC
>JAQFZT010001097.1:0-17325 GCA_034696325.1 Camisiidae sp.
TAAACATTTTATTTAAGAAATATTAAAGAAAAATACAAATTTAATCAATTCTCACAAAAGTATTATTACGAAATTATTTGAACAAGTTTTCGGTTGAATATTAATCTAGAAATTTTTTGAAAAATTTACTTTATAATTATGTATTCTTCTCAGTCTTTGCCTAAGTCTGCTCCAGATGGGGGTCGGATTTGGATTTTCTGAAAGCTTATTTTTATGATACTATTTCCTGGAATATTAGATTTTATTTCATTAAAAACAGTCATAAATTTTTATTTAAAAAATAATATTATTGCACATAAACAATAAATTTTGTTGTAGAAATTTTTTCATTAAAAGTCATTTTACAAAATTACTATTTTCATGTTTGTTTGATTAATGCATTTGTTTGCTATACTTAAAAATAATTAAAATTTGAGCTTTAGTTGTAAATGCTATGTTAACCTAATGTTAAGAAAAATAAAACCTGAATTGATTAGAGTAGAAGCTAAAGGGATCCAAGAGTTTTTCTATCCATATTTATAGGCCTTCATAATAATGGTTTCCAAAAAATGTATTAATACATATCTAATATTAGGCTTCCTCTCATTTATTTTTAAACAATTTCACAACTTATATGATTATTTATCTCCTTTAGCCTTATATTAAACAATTAACTTTGTCAGCTGCCATATGAGAAAAGAGTAAAGTTTTCATTATCAAATAATAGCCATGATACCTTTATCTCCATTAGTTATGTTTTATATTTTGCTGCATTTAATGCACAAAATATCTATTTGTGAGCTTTGAGAGGAGATCACATTCCTTAGAATACTTTAGTTAACTCTCAAATTTTATAAGTTGTCTCATCACTTCTCACTCAATTCTCGATAAAATACAATAAAATTTGTTGTAATAAAATAATTGTTCCCATTTTTGGGAGGCGAGACACAGAATTAGAGACCACTCATTTATATTCTTTTGTTTCTCATTAAATCTGAATTTTGAAAAATATTTCATTTCTTATTTTGACTTAATATTTACTATATTTAATATTTTAGTAAATTATACTTTTATTACTCTCTCATTTTTCATCACTAAAAATTAAAGTCATAAAGTTTTGCAATTCTTTTGCATTAATTACTTTTAACCTTTATATAAAAATGCACTTTTTAAGGGACCATTTTATAAACGGAGTAACTGCATGCTTCATATACATGCAGTTACTCTGTTTATAAAATGGTCCCTTAAAAAAGTGCATTTTTAACTTTGAAATATTGTAAATATCAATGGAATCTTCAAAAATGTTCACCTCATCACTAATAGAAATAAGACTTTTCTAAGGACCAAAAACCCAGGAAACCAATTCATATAAATTTTCTTATTATGAATAGTGGATCAAAAATTTTTCACATTTTTCTATCAATAATTCAAGTTTTAAGACTACTTTATAATTTATTTCTTATCCTCATTGATCAAACATTAAACTAATATTGAATAATGTATTAAAACTCTAAAATTCATTATTTATTTTCAAATATTCAATATAAAACGAAACCTATTTTCGAGAAATGAGGTTCCTTTGAAAATTCAAAATTTCAAAACCATTTCTCGAATTTTCAAAATCATTATGAACTTAAATCTTTTTAAAGCTTTGTTTAGTTCAGATTCATTTTGCGAGTCCTTCCCTGGGTTTCATGTGTGAAGTAGAAATGCATTCAAAAGTTTTTGTGTCATAACATAGACATCACCTTAGAGTCAAACTTTAGTTATGACTTAATGTTGAGTTGAGTTCTAATAAATTGATGAAAAGGTCTAATGAAATGAAAACAGCTGATGATAAAAAAGTTAAACCCAGGGAAGGACTCGCAAAATGAATCTGAGTTATAATATTAATGTTTTGCTACATTTAAACTACGTTTTTCACTTGAACGTAGGATTTGTTTACCTGAGTCCTGATCAGTCTTCCTATAAAAACATTTAATGTCAATCAAAGAAAGCGAAATTATATAAAATCCAAATTGAAAACTTTAGTTAGACTTTTGTAATGTTAAAATATAAACAATTATTCAAGTAAACAATTCATTTTTATTGTTTAAATTAAGACTTTATCCAAAGAATTAATTTCAAACATTTATATTGAAATCCATCTCAAGTCATTTGATGTGATGTTCAAATTCATGAAATGTTGAAATTATATTCTGAAAGAATAATTTATTTAGTCTAATGCATAAAAGACTAAAATTCATCATTGAATGACTGCATACAATATTTCTCTTCTCTAACTCGAACTTTCCTTTATTTATATATTAAAGTATGTCATAAAAGAGAAGTTTTTGAGCTTAAGTAAAATATTAGAGTGATTTAAAGCTTGTTTACAACTTCTCGAAAACTTGAGTTTGTTTTTTGAAATAAGTTTTGATTATAATTAAAAAATGTATTAAATATGATGTCTGAAAATTATTGGCGTAAAACTCAATTTGAATGCATCTATTATTAGAGCTATCCATTAAAGTGCATTAGGCATAAGTTGGCTCAGTATATGTCTTGAGTATGATTCAGACTTTAGGAAATCTTATTTTATTAGTCAATTTCCAGATGCTTCTCAGACATTAAGCAACTCTTGCTTTTTTCTATTTCTCTCAACTGAAACGCGTTATCTCTTACATAATGCTCTTTTCTTGCATCAAAATATATCAAAAAATATTTTTATTTTTAAAAATGATCTGATAAAAGCCGAATTCCCAACGGCTTAATTCAACTCATTGTATATTAACGTAAAAATCTCTATACAGTATGTTCTCGTTAGTTAGATATGTATTATAATTAATTAGTGTAAACTTATCTTTGAGGCAAAGATTCATTTTTAGGTTTCACTTCTTTTGCTCTAAATTCAAAATATCTAAATTACAAATCTTTTAAATCCTTAATTAACTAAACAACTAATTGTCAAAATTATCATCTTTGAAATACCAAATATAGTCAATTTAATTAATTAAATTCAATAATAATTCAATTTCAAGAAAAAACATCTGTTTTCTCGCGAAAGGTCAGGATTTTCATCATTTTTAACCTTTGAATAATTTTGAGTTTTTTAATTTGGTTCAAACAAACTGTAGTCAAAATATAATCTCATTAAAAATATGATTTTAGTTTTAATATGAATTTTGCAACAATTTTTCTGGTCATAAATTATTGAATTACATTAATTAGGATTACTCTAAACAAATGTATGGATTTATGTACAGCCAGTGACATAAACATGATAAGATCCTGAAAATACAGTCATAAATAAGATAAGACATTAGGAAAACATATTCTATAAATTGATGATAGTTTTGGTTATGTGTTGTCAAACCCTTATATATCCGCATCTTTTCCAGATTGATAATTACAATCTTCAAGTCCCTAATTGTATAGTACTTTCACAATAGCGATTGTTATATTAATCACTTTAATGGAAAGCAATTTTCAAATATCAATATTAAAATCAATTTAACGTTTGAACTTATTTTTTCACGATTCACGCGCTTTATTCTTCAAATCAATTAACTGTTATTGTTTTGTCTGAATAGAAATATTTCTTTAAAATGAAGTTCAGACTCTCTTAAAACAAATAAAGCTCACAAGCGTTGTTGATTTTTATTCATTTTAACCTCATGTCAATTTATTTTTCCTTCTTTTGAATTATTGACTTGAGCATTCCTTATCTCTATGAAAGGAGAAACTCTATCCTTCAATCAAATTTGCCTAATCTTATTGTATCGATCATTTTTCTATATTCGTTTCAAGTTTATATCATAAGCAGAGTCTACTTTTTTCGACTTCAAATCTCATAAATTGGGTCTAAATTATTAATTCAAGCACAGCTTTTTCGAATAGAAAATTATGGTTTATTGAGCTCACAAATTATTTTTAAATCAAAGGGATATCAATAACTCAAACTTTTTTATCCCAAACAGTTTTACTAACTTAGGAGGAAGTTTTTCGAATTTTTTTCAACTTAAGCCAAAAATAACTGCAAATTATTGACTTCTTTTCTCACTTAATTTTGATTTGAAATGAAAAATTTCGTGATCGAGTTATTTTGTGCAAAAAACTATCTTTTAAACGAGATTTTTCAAGACAAAAATTTGCACTTTTAGAATGAAATCTAATTGCAAAAAAATATGATTTTTGAAAAATTTGGAATTTTCGGAAGATTAAATTACGTTTATTTTTGTTGTAACTTGATGATTTCTGAAAATAAAGACCCTCCTGATCATGAGTTGAATTAAGCTATAATATTACTGTTGATTCCAGCTTTCATATGGTTTTACTAATACTACTCTGTTTTTCTTTATAATAACAAATAATGATTAGACGCATCTTTTGAAATTGTTATCTTTTGTACTTTCAGCTCCCCTGAACATCATCTGATTTGAGTCATCACTCTATAGCTCCTCTTTTGAAACCTCAACCAGAACTATAACTACACACCAATTAAATAAGATTACACTAGATTTTGCTGTTTTATGGAAATTGAATCGACTTATTGCACAAATATGGCTACTGTTGCAGTTGCAGAACAAGCAAAACCATTGGATGGCCCATCAGTTACATTAACAATACGTTTAATTATGCAAGGAAAGGTAAGACAACTAACTTCACTCTATAATCCTAAACTTCAATCTTATTTATCCAAATAACTCATTTCTTTCCAAAATGAGTACATCTTATTATGTTATACTATGCGTATAAAGCAGTACTTCTGTAATAACTATTATCGCTTAACTTTATATATCTTTATTGCTGATCTTGATTTATATGCCGCTAAGTATAAGCATTTCCTTAGTTCTCATTGCCGTTCGATCGAGTCATTCAGTCGTGAAAGATGTGAACGATTTTAACCTCAAATCATACCATTCACTGTCACTCGTTTCATAACTTTTCTCAACAAAACTTAATATTCATGTTTTGCCCTATTTTTGCTGATGTAGTTTTAGTAAAAATGTTTAAATTAAAAAACATTGAATTTTGTTTTATTTGGTAAATAAGTTAATGATTGCATTGAAGAAGCGATTATTTATTTTGTCGAAAGAAAAATAAATATAACATAATTTGAGGAATTGATCCATTTTTAAATAAGAGCACAACATATTATGTGACACATCCCTGACTTTATGATAATATGCAAAAACATATTGAAAACTTATTCGATGCTACACTATATTATATTTATACTACTTGTGCATTTAGAGAAGAGTTGATTTCTCCTCTTTGGCATCAAAGATAGATTTGAGATGAGACGACAAATAAGAGTTGCGATCATTTTCTGATCTTTAGTGTACCAGAGAATGAAGTTAGTATCTCTACTGCTTCTAGCGATTGAATATATGCTTAAGTCGGATCAGTCTGTGAGACAACAACAAGAATAGCAATATAACTCATATTATATGAGTAAAGGCGCACTCAAACCCTGAAATACTATATATTCTAGAGGTTACACCTTAAGCAAGACACACAATCTCAATCAGATCGGATTACAGATATTCACTCTTTACTCTACAGTTATTTTCTATATATTTCGTCTTTCATTCACTCCCCTTTTCCTAGTCCTACACCTCACAACTTATTAATATGATTTTCAGAATCTATTTTTCCTCCATTCATATTCACTCAAATTTCTTAAACAATATCTCTTTTCCTCTTTTAATCATTTAAGAGCTAGTAATGACTCATTAAATGGATTCTTCAAATAAGTTTTATTTTTGATTCATGATTATTTTTTTAAAGAATTTTATGAGAATTAATCAAAAATTTTCAACACATTCTAAACTAATGAGCGAAACTGTAATAGTAGTAGCGCTCAAATGAATTGAGTAGTTTTCTCTTTTTAGATCAAATTCAAAAGAAATGATTAATACTGAACATTAAATGCTAGTACTTTTATAAGAAATAAACATCTTTTTTATTACTAGTCATCCATTCTTGAGGAACTCATAGAGAAAAAGCAAATAATTATGAACTATATTAAAACTTATGCTTAAGTTCTGTTTGTATGATAACATTGAAGTGGATAAAGTGTGACTTTTGTAATACTAGTGCTTAAAAATAGAAATTGTTAATGTTCTACATATGTGTTTATCCAACTAAAGTATTTCTTGCAATTAGTGTTCATATATAATTAAATACTAGTTATTTTACATCCAAACCAATTCTAGTAATTTATTTCAGTAATAGATATTATGTGTTAATGTACGTGATCTTAATTAATGATTTTCATCGACAGTTCACACAAATATTATTCATACCATTTATTGCTCACAAAATATTTATACTTAAATTCTTGATAAACTTGTATTTCTTTCATTTTTTGTTGATTGGTTTGAATTATTTTGAAATTGTATTTGAAATGTTTTGTTTTTATCGTTTACTCATTCATCAGAAGAGAAATCGGAATGTAGTGGAGCTGTTATGAGAGGCAATACTTTTGAGTCTTTCATGATTTTAGAGTTGGAAAATATCACCTCTATTTGAAAGCTTTGGTTTTTCTTTACATTCTTAGCAATGAGTTTTGCCATTTCGGTTGGTTGACTTGCGTGCTCTCTGGCTCAGTAAGCAATAAGGCATACTCTGACATATATTGCTCTACCTTTGCCTATATATAAAACTCGTATTTCTGTTATAACAATGCGATTTTTCATCGATTTTTACTACCTTTACTTCACTAGTACTGCTCGTCTTCCCTCTTCGTACACATAAAGAGCATCTAAAGGGAAAGGTATTTGTGTGTTGTGCTACTGCTTGAGAGCATTTCTTTGTAATATAAATAGCAGCTTAAACCTAAAGAAGAAATAGAATTGCTTATAAAGGTTGGGAAATAGAGGGGTTCACTACTCTCTAGTCATAGTCCAGCCAAGTCAGCGATTCACGTAAATGCTACTTCTCCTCATCTCTTCACAGCTTAAAATCTATTCACAATTCCATTTCAATATCAATATGGAAATTGCTTTTCTGACGCAAAATCATTACATCTTTTCTCCCTCTCCTTCTCCATCTTTTTCCTTTCGTTTCTGATTTCCCTATTTTTCCTCAAATATTGAAAGACTTTAGTCCATAATGTTTATATTCAGAGCACAACTCCAGCGCCAATCTTTTAATATTATTGCTTTTATTGCATTACTTCCATAGCCTTTACTAATCTATTGGAATCTATTTTCTCTCTATAAAATAATTTTGTATTCCCAACAAAAAAATAAGAGCTATGGAGGCCTCACTACTCGTGCATCCCTTACGGGCTTGTAATTGTATTTTCTTATATCTACTCTTATACTAGTGTCCACTGTTTTCGGCTTAATTACAAAATTGAATTGAGCGGTTTTGCTGACCTTTCCTTATATGTGAGGTCCAATTTTAAAGTTCCCAATTTTTATTTATTTATCGTAAAAGTTCACTCAAAATGAATTTAAATGCTAAAAAGCATTTATTTAAATTTATCCAATTATTTTTCAGGTGATTTATCGGTATAGAAAGCTATTTCAATGAGTTAGTCATTCAAATGAACACTTTATTCTTGAAGTTTTAGAAATAGGGTAATAAAATTTACATTTTAAAAGTAAGAATCAGAAACACATGAAAAATGTGCCCGAAACTAATCTATTCTCAAAAATTATTTTCGATTCACACGATTTCCTTATTGTGAGCCAAGAGTTTATATATCCATGTTTATAGGCATCTATAATAATGGCTTCCAAAAAATTGATTAACACATGTTTTATGGTAAACTCCCTTTGGCTTTACTCACTCTCATATTCGATAAAATCAGATATGAAGCCGAAAACTGCCAGAACTATATATCACTACTTATAAGGTACTGACGAGATGTCATAACTAGGAATATGTTCTTCTGTAAAAACGAGAGATAACATTATTGCAGTTTTTTCTTAAGAAATTTCGGATTTTTATCGCGTAAGACTTGAATATGATAAACAAAATGAGGGGAACTTTGCTGTTAGTCTGCAATTATTTCTGGAGTACAATCAGTTGAAAATAGTTATGTCATCCTGAAAATGATGTGGATTTATAAGGGTTTGACAACTCATAACCACAACTCAATACAGATTAATACTCATTACTACTACTGTACAGTACTTAATACCCATTACTCCTCAATGCTATTACTCATTAGTACTTAAATTTGTGTTATCACTGGATTTCTGGGATCTCTTGTTTCATAACTATTTTCAACTGACAGTATATTCTGATGAAAACTACTCTTGACTAGAATTAAGAACTAAAACAAATTTCAAGTCACATACAGAAGAGTTTTATGAACTAAAGTTGAATAAGAAATTTAAGATATCTATCCATCATATATATCATAATCCAAAAACTAAACAAATCATTTAAGTGTGTGTACAAAGAATAACAGTGCGCTAACATTAGCATTAGTTTCTCTATCGCTTCACATCCCTGAGTAAGTAAATTTAGATGGTCTGATCGTGAGCTCACTTTTATTATTTCTTCTCAACTTAATGTGTGTGTTTTCTCTCCCATGTTGTTGCCATGCCTGCTATGCCTGCCATTCACGCCATTTCACTCCTTTCAACGGCATTCTATGCGATTCTCAATTGCACAACATTTAAATCTTTTCCAAAACGAACCCCAAAACTCTCGGCCCCCCCAAATTTCTTTCATATTCTTCTCCATCCCTTCATTATATCAATATTCTATTCAAGTCCAGTAAATCATCAAAATTTATGTTTCATTCAATAAATCATTAAGAATGCATTCCATATGAGTCGTTAAATTGAAATAAATGACATCATCCTTTCATTCCGTCATTTTCTACATCAATTCGCTTCACATCATCATAAAGACAAATATTAGCTTCAAATAAGTACTAAAGAAGTTCTGTTTCAATAATAAATAATGTTGTATAACTTATTTTCAATTAATTAAACTGCAATCAATTCAATAAACGTCTTTTACCTTTCGATTCAAAAATGAGCGCTTAATTTGAAATTTACGCCCGTTTTTGTTGAAAATTTAAGTCATGTTTTAGTTTTGAAAATGATTTACACATTGATTTAGGACATTATGTAAGAAATGTGGGTGAAAATTGTGAACAAAGGCTGAAAAAATGACTGAATTATTTGTGGGAAATGTCTATTTTAAAGCAAATGTACATAAAAACGGTAAATATAATATTGGGGTTTATTTGCTAATTTGTATACAACAGTATATCTAATTTTGTACGAATATTTGTTCTACCTCTTTACAACCATTAAAGGAGTTGAAGCAAATTTTTCAACCTCTATTCTATCCACAAATTACATTTTGTCAAAATGAAGAAATATTATGCACATCTGATAGAAGAATCTTAAGCCCCTAAAGTTGTGTTGACTTAAGTTCGTGTTTTGCATATAATATAAAGTTAATATTAGTTATATGAGAAAGAAACCAATGAATAATAAAGTAATATTTTTCAGTTTGTAATATGCAAACAGTTTTGATTTTAATATATTTTTCGAAAAAGATATTCAACTGATGTTCCCAAAGAGATACTTGGACTAGAGTTTGAATACAGCGTTACTCATTATATTCTCGTTGATGATGTTTAGACAGATCGCAAGATTCAACGAATGAGCACCACTTCTCGAATTTGCAATCTTCTAGTGTTGGAGTGATTCGTTCTCTATTAACCTTTATCGCATCCAACATGCAATACATTCAGTTTAGATTCATTTTTATAAACCCTTATCTTATTTATATAGTTTTCTCATTCAATTCTTATTTAATTTATTGGTATAAGAATTATGTACGAACGCAATCGTGTAACAGAATGTGTGCAAAAATACCAAATTTAATCAAATTATTCAATGAACTGAACCTTCAGATTCCTTTCAGTTTGATCTTACATGACTTGATGAAGAAGAGCAAAAGTGCTCAAAAGATGCATTTTTCACTATTTTATTACTGCGTTAAATCTCAAAGTATTATTCAATTTAAGATTCACATCAATTGTGTTCAGACACCCTTTGCTATCATGAAGTTTATAGTTTTAATTTCTCTTATCTGTTGTAGTTTTCATGGGTTTAATCTTTTAACACAAAATCTAAATCATTGATTGTTTATGAAACAGAATCTTATTATTAAATAAATAGTATAAAAGCATAACTCGTAAGACTCCTTATTCTCATTTATATCAATTCTTTGCGACACATTTCTCTGACACTAAACCTCTCTCTTTGTGTTATGCAAAGCACAACACAATAATTCATATGCATTTAAATTTAAATTCATATTTGTTTACACAGTATTTTTCACATGAGATTATTTATCAAATTCAAGCAATTATATTTCATACATGTTTTTGTGAGTAAGAAAAATCACTTTGAGAATAGACATCAATTTTTAATCAGTATCTGCGAAGCATTCAATTCAATATGAGTTCAATGTAACACAATTTCACATTTTATTAATTTTGAATCCATTTTTTCATATATTTATCAATTGGTTGATATTCGAATGAATTTTCAGATAAAAGATGAAAATTCCGACTGATATTTGTTACCTTATTATGTGATTGTTGTTGAGTAAACTCCTTCATCAAAACATCGTTTGAGTGCATACTATTATCTATAACAGAATGACTGCACTCGAGCTTTGTTTTGTTTACTATAGTCTTATGATTTGCTTTCCAGTGTTTCCTAAGATTGGTTCCTAACTTATTGATACAATCAGGTTAATATTGGCTCATTTGAATTATCATTTAAATAATTCAGAGATAGTTAATATAATAGGCATTGGTTTTTGTGGATTAGCTTTGAAGCACACGGTTTATTCAAGGTTTTTTCATACAATTACTATTCCAATAGAGTAGATGTGAATGTCAGTTATTCATGAATCTGATTTAGTGTTATTATGTTGGAAAAGAGTTTATTTTTCTATTGTCAGAGAAGTCAAGTAATAATTTTCATTAAAGGCATAGAACTAGACCATAAACAATCATTATTTTGACAGAAGTTTCAAATTATTTTATTTGACCACATTATACATTCGTTTGAATTTGCATTTCAATTCAATTCATGTGAAAAATGGGAAAAATTCAATTAATATTAAATTTAAGAAAAGAGTGATTTATTTGTAATGTTTAAAATGAATTTGTATTTTGAAATTCTTAATTATCAATATAATTCTGTTGAGTTTAAACACATGAATTCAAATGTCTAAAGATTATTCATTAATAACATTCATAATGAACTCAATTTATTTTTATGGCTTTATTGTTTAGTTAATGATTCCAAAGTGAAAATTCAGTTATATTTTGTTACCCAAAATGAATTCCATTAAAATCTGGGAGAATGTAATCGAAGAACATTACTGTTAGAGCAGTGGTTGAAAATAGTGATTCACTGAAAGATATTCACTTCTCATACCGAATGGTAAAACGTGATACGACTTTAGTTGAGTCTTCGCTTTTTTAATTTCCGCTTTTATCTGCATTTTTGTTTTGTATTTGGCTTTTAATATAGTGGTAGAGCTTATTATTGATCGTTTTAATGTGTTGAATGTCAAATTGCTAGTTTCAAATCAAATCATGCAAAGTATTCAATGCAGTCAACACACATTTATACGAAAGAATGCCCCAAATCATCAACATCTCATGCAATCATTGCCACAAAAGTTTCAAATTCCTACTCTTTAACTTTAGAACCATTGCGACAGAACAATGTGTTGGAATTGTAAAATTCATTTTTTCCCTATACATTCACTTATCTTTTATGCAATATTCAAGAATGCCGTTGTTTGACAAAAGCCATTTCCCAAATGATGTGTAGCGCTTGTCATTTCCAAATGATATGTCGCATCGGTGGCCATTTGCTCTTTCAATTCTACGTTCAATTCCATATTAAATGCACTTCTATTAATAGTTATATTATGGACTTTGATTTTTTAACTTGTCAAACAAAACTAGTTTATAGATTCGCACTGAATGTCTGTCTGTCCGTATCATACTTGCAAAAAATCACAATTTTCTCAACTTCAATATTATTCAAAATTGAATTCTTGCCAAAGAATCAAAGCTGTAAAAAGTGTTGAATTGTTGGAAAAATGATTTTACAAAATAATGTACAGTTCTTTCATTATTTAAATTCATAATTGATCAACTATTTTACCGCTGAGTCAGTCTTGTTTCATAATGTTTTAGTATTAGATTTACGATTATATACAAAAAACAAAACAAAAAATGAAACTTTGAATGCACTTTAGTTTCGCATACAAATAAACAATTATAGCAAAAATAGTCTTCAAGTATCAAACGTGCAGAACGTGTCTATTTTGGTCCAAATTGAATAAGATCTTTACATTTTTATGATACCAAAGACAACAAATAATGATATAAATTACTATATTTTTGGTCTGATCTACCATTTGATCTCATTTTCTCTGCCATTTTCAATGATAAGACTAATTTTGTTGCTATACAACTGAATGATTTTGTTTCTTTTGAAAATAATTGCATGGAGTTTTTTAATGCTATGAAATAGTTATGAATTATTCTACTGTGGATACAAAAATGGCGCCACAATTGCTCATGAGAAGTGAATTTAATGAAATGAGGATCATTGTTGAGCAATCTCGCGCATCATAATAGAAACTGTTAAAATTATAAAAACATTCTATAACTGCTAAATGCAATAACATGTTAATATTATTAACAATACATCAGTGCTTTCATGATTGATCGTCGTATTAAAAATACTAATATTAAGCCAAAGCCTCATTAAAAGTTCTCAACTAGTATCTAATGTCTAGTTTATATATATTTAATCTTTCATTTCTCTGACGATGTGTTGTGCCACGTCTTACTGCCAAAGTCTACACCAAAGTCTTTACTTTGAACTTATATCCAATTAAATCAAGTTCAAAGAAGTTCAAATTACTTCATATGAGTTGGAGCTCACTCAGATCACTTCCATTTTCAACTTGATATTCATAATGAATTCGTTGTAAAGACGTGATGCGCGTTTTCTCCATTGTTGCGAATCACGTTCACATGCAAAATGTTTAAATACAAATGCGGAATCAAAAACATGTAATCATACCGGAAATGATGTACATTTATAAGGGTTTGACAACTCATAACCACTACTCAATACTATTATTAACTACTACTCAATTATTCATTAATATTCAAACTTTTATGTTTCCCCTAATATTTCATCTGTATTTATCACTGGATTTTTCGGCATTTTCGGCAGAAAAATGATTTAAAATTATAAAATTTTGACGAAAATCCATCCAAAGAAGTTATAATTGCCAAAGATTTTTAAAAATGTCTAAGTTTTGTGTTTGAGCTTAATTTCTGTCTTCAAATATTTTCAACGGTATAACTTTTAATGAAAGGTTTTTTGATTGAGAGTATTTGATCTGAAAAAAGTTAAATAGAAAATGGTGTCATTTATGAGTTATATATAAAATATGTCTGCCTCTGATGTGTTTTCCATTGATAAATGAGACACGAGTAATATGTATTAATGCCTGTATTTGCGGTTAATGTTTTATTGACAAATTGTTTCATATTTGTACTGTTGCGAAATACAGAACCATAACTATATCATTGTCAGCTTACATTCATTGAATGGTAGATTTGTATTCAAATCATATGAATAGTTTCAATGAAAGGCTTATTTTCAACAATTTAATAGTGTAGGTACAGATGCTTTGAAAACTGCCACTCCTGTATAGTTATACACCTTTGAACTGCTCAGAGTTATATTTTAATATATTATGTTTTTTGATACTCAAAAGTGAACACAATATATTGAAGTTTCTTTTCTTGAGAGTCAGCAGATATTAATAATAATCTTTGTGTCCTTATCAATAGGGAATATCTATCATAATGATGTACTTTTTAGATCCATATCATCTTTTCTTGCTTTTACAGATTCATGTGATTTCCAAATGTTTTCCAAATGAATTAGTTTCATGACTTTCCAACTTATTTTCAGTTCTTTTACAAAACACTTATTTGTCTCAACTGTTCCACACATACTAACACTTGAAATATTATTTTTAAATCCAGAGAAAGGAATACGAATTGCTTGTCGAGGATTATATTGAATATATTTGTTTTTCACTTTAAATTCAATGTTTGCAAAATTGTCTAGTTTTTGAATCTTGGATTCTATTTTAAGATCGATCTTTATTTTATTATCGATAACTCCATCGCTGGAAAGCTTAAAAATATAGAGTCAATCTTTAAGTTGAATTTTAACTAAAAATAGTTCTTTGCGAGCAGTGTCTCAAACGATTTGTAATAATTTCATGACTAGTAGAATATCGAATTACATGTGTTGAAAAGAAACAAATTAGTGATGAATAATTTCTACAGATTTTCAACTCTTCAAAATTCCATTCAGATTGATATTTATTTTTTTGAATGTCAAGTCCAACAAAAAGCTAGATTTTAGGAATGATTTTAGAAATCATTTGGTTTGCCAGCAATTAAATATCCTATAAAACAATCAAAGCTCTAAAATTGATAGGAAGATGAAGTCATGTCAGTAAAAATGAAAGTCCACAAACTCTTCACAACAGTTTTTAGAGCCTCGAGTCCTTCAAAGTTCACGACTCGTGACTATAAGTGAGGATGGAATGGAAGATCACTCGGAAGATGTTGAGCTTAGTTTTAGCACTGAATTATGCCTTCAGTGCAGTGATTGCTAGAGATCCCGCTTTATTGCCCGATTTGGTTTCAGTCGAGATCAGTCTGTGATCTTTCTATTTTTCTAAAAGCCTTCCATCAGTTTTAGTTCTCCTGTTTTTAAACTATTTTCACTGTTCCTTCAACTGTAATAATGCTTTGTTATGAGTTTCACGAAACTGCCAAATTTTCAGCCTTGTATTTGTTTATTTAAAATTGAATTACATTCAAATTTTTCCATTCACTTCTTTTCACCGATCAATGCAATAGAGTTAACAAGAGTTCGAACCTATTTTTCCAATTCATAAATGATTTACATATTCATTATGAGCACATTATGTATATCTTAATAGCACTCTCTTATATTCTATTATTATTAATTAATTTATGTTGAGAGTCACGATTGAACGTTTGTTGCAAAGAGTGCTTCGAGTGGTTCAGGTTTGTAAGTCATTAGTACAATATTTATTAATCATTACAACAATATAAATAATGAATGGACTGTAACTAATTTATGGATTCCTATATCAAGTTAACATAAAATCCATTTTTCCTAAGGTTATCTTCAAATTTATTCAATCATTCAAGAGTATTCAATACGACTCATAATGCTATCATTTCTTATTTGATTCATTTTTCTCAGATTATAGCGATTTAAATGCAAATCTCTAGAAATTTTCAGATCAAAAATGTGTTTTCGGATTAAAATTATATAAAATATGCTTTAGTGAATTGCTTTGAATGTTAACTGCAAACATTTAGTTGGAGTGTGCAGTCATTGTGCAAACATATACTGTGCAGTATGTGTAGCATCAATTCAGCAGTATTTGAAAATCAAACATTTTATATTAGTTTACTTTACATTTCTGTTTTGCTTCTTCTCTACTTCTTTTTGTCTCCACAAAAAGAAATGTTTTATGACTTTGATTTTAAAAAATTCTATTCACATTCAGTGAGTGCATTGGAAGACCATTCCATAGGGCTTTTTTCACATTAGGATCGACGTCACATCGAATCACATCTATTCAAATCGCGAACATTTTCGCTCTCACATACTATTCACTCACTAGTTTTGTCACATTTTCTTATGGTTCATACTTATCGATATATTCTTTTATCATGTTTATTATGTTTCTTTTCTAAATATGAATTACGTCCGTAATGTGCTTTCACATACTCTAAGCAATGCATATGCACTTCTAGTTTTGTCTTGAATTATGGCTTAAAATCAATTTTCTTTCCTAACATTTTCTCACTTTTCAATCTTCAAAATTTCAATATTTTCAATTGAAAAATAAATATTTTAACATTTTGCAGACTTTCAGTTTGGTTTACTATTCACTTAATGTATTTTTTAGTTTCAAAGCTTTTAGCTCTTCATGAATATGAGAATAAAAGTGTCTCAAATTTCTAATTGTTATTTATATACAAATCCTTAATGGAGATAAAATATTTCAGATATCTCTTTCCATTTCATTATGCGTTAAACCCTTCCCTTTACTTAATCTGTTCTTAAAATGATTTATGCTATTATATAAGTGCTTGTGTTATACTTAACTCATGTCACTCTTAGTTCATTACTATTATTCTTGCATTAAATTCTTCATTAAATTCATAATTTTAAATCATATGATTCACGTTCTTATCATTTTCGTTATGATTAGTAGGAATTTTCGTAATTTTCAGTATCAAAACAATTGATCCCAAATATATTTTCAACTGATTATATATTAAGTTATTTTTTGAATATTTATTATAGAACTCAAAACTATTGTTAATCAAAAGAGTGACTATTCTAGTGATGCATTCATATAAAGTAATTAAGAATAGGTAAAAATTAAGAAATATAAATTAATCATAAAAACAGTAAATTTATTCATATAAAAACCATATAATGAATGACAGATATGTTAGAAATGCTGTGCCGTTGAACTAAAAATCGATGTTCTGTTGAAATAATAAGAATTTCATGATTACGTATTCAAATTGAATCTGAATTGAAGTGCTTTTGAATTAATTGTAGGGTTGAGTCGATATTTTAAAACCAATTTAGAGTATTTGGTTTCTACGGAAAACGCATCTAAAGTAAGATTTGAAACTCGTGTCTCCGTATAAAATATAAAACTAGTTTCATTCAAATGGAATAAACACGAAGATGTGAAGTAGTTCTAAAATCAATGCTCATTAACATAAGAATCCATTATTTTATGAGGTAATTGTTGACACATTCAAGTTTTTCTAGAATAAATTTGTGTTAATGATAAAATATTTAAAAGAACTTTTCAGGCAAAAATATGTTTAAAAGTAGATGAAAATATTAAACAATATAATTTTGAAGTGAGTTTGCATTTGGAAAATTGCTAATTTTATTCTAAATTCAGTAGTAACATGTTCAAAAATTACTTGGATTTTAAATTATTCAGTCATATCATAATTTTTATGAGTAAAATGATTTAATTATTTGAAAATCTATTGTTAGTGATGATTATATGAACTTTTATGCTATTTTGTTAAGTTTGAATCTACTGAAGTGACGATGAACTAACTTATGATTGTTGATCAAAACAACATGCAAATAGAAAGTTGACTTAAGCGTCTCATTGGATCATCATTTGAAATGAAATGTACTGATTGGAAATTTATAGTTCTAAAAC
>JAQFZT010001098.1:0-17324 GCA_034696325.1 Camisiidae sp.
AATCTGATTCATGTATAAGTATTCAAATCTATATTGCAATTTCATACTAATGATCGCCATCTGTTTTGACTAAAGCGGAAATAAGTGGTTAAAACTGTAAAACAGCATAACTTTAAAAAACTAAGTTTTATAGCTTTATATTGAAGAATAATTTTGCTATTTCTCAACACTTCTCTAAATTTACTTAAAATACAAATATTTAATCAACAATAATATTATAAATAATTTGAACATAACATTTGAATAAAAGTTTTTGACATAACTATATCGTGCATTTCGCAAAGAGACTCAAACAGCACGTGACCTTTGGTTTTTGACCTTTTGAACCAATCAGAAGCCGCGAGTCTCTGCGAAATACACGATAAAACTCAAGAGTTTTAATCATTGAATGACTTTTTTGTAATTTATAAAATGTAAATCAAAATTCTCTACAACTTTTTATCGAAAATTTCCTACAAATGCTGACATTTAAATTAAGTTAAAAATGATTTTTGATAAATAAAATAAATCAATACTCACATTGAATGAAAAGTTTTTTAGCCAAATAGTTATGCAGTGACGTTAACATAAACGAGTCAAAGTTCCGAATGAGAAAAATTTATGAAACCAATTCAAAAAGTAATTTTTATTATCAAAATATATAGGAGACAAGCCCTCCCTCTGTTTCGTAAGAAATGATAACATTTGAAAGTTAAGCCCCAGTTATCCTGCAAAAACACCTGCCTTTCAAATGAAGGCCTTATGAATTGAAGGTTGTTGTCAGTGTTATATAATATAAATGCTAAAAATCTTATATCAATTTGAGTGTACAGTAAATGTATGGCTATTGAAAAAAAAGATATTCAATACACAGACCTTCAATATAACGTTTATTTAGCCAATTAAAAGTAGAGTAAAGTCTATTTCTTGTTAAGAATTAATTCGCTATTTTGAGTGAATTGAAGATATGATAAGGACTTAATTAAAGCGACACTTGTGTCAAATTTGAGTATTTTCTAACACAACATATCCAAACACACTTTCACTGTTTAATGAGAATCGAACTAAACTGAACATTTTGTCAATTCTATCAAAAATTGCTATCAAATGTTATTGAGTTCTCATTAAACTGAACTAATGAAGGTTCTAAGAGAGTATCAATAAACTCAAAGAAACCATTTTATTCTTCTATATATCATTAACAGAACTTATATCTGTATCTATTCATTGCGCAAATCAAAGTTCCTTAAAAATTGGCATTTATTCAGCTCTTATTTTAAAATTATTCCCAATTTATTGCCTATCATATGAACTTGTCATTCGTGACTATAATAAACTTTAAACTAAAAGTTATAATTATGAGAATAAAATGCTTGAAAATTAAAAAAAAATTCATGAACACGATATGGAAATATAATAACTATTTTATTTAAACTTGAAAATAGTATCATATTTTGAAAGATAGAAAAGTTTTGCACTAAATAATAGAATAACTCTTAATTAAATTTGTAATCAAATGACTATTTTATGAATACATAATACAAAAAACTAATTATAAAACTCAGAGAAAATTAAAAGTTTAAACGTTGAGAGAGAAAAACAATAATCACATCAAAATATTTGGTATCAGAATATAATTATATTAACTTAATATAATATTATTTGAAAAACTCTATAATTAATTGAGATCTAAGACAGGATAGAAAAATGTTGTAAATTTCACTATAATTATTGCTAAATTGATTGATACTCTCGTCCATTAGTGTTAGTATTATTACTAAAATTGTTATAATTTTGTGACTCGTAATAAGGACTGGATCTATAAACAGAATTATTGCCATTATTCAAGTTATTAAGATTTGGATATAAGAGAGCAGATCTCTCATCAATCACTTGATTATTATTGTCAACCAAAGGCGCGGTTGGACTCGGATTGAATCGAGGCGTTCGAAGACTTCTACGACAATGAACTCTATTTTGATCGCCATGTCTTTGATATAGTCTTCGTCTAGTTCTTGATCTATCTCTGTGTGGATGAGAACAACCCGACGGAGGAGGGAATGGACTCCTATCTATTGAGTTGTACAGCTGTAGTGTTATTCCAGTCAATGATAACAGAATCCACATAATAGACAGTACGATATCTGTGGACAATAATAATTGCTTATTTGAGATTCAATTTAATGCTTAAATAACTAGTTAATAATCCTTTGACAACACTCTTATCTAATATTATTTCTTATTACAAAAAGTAATTGAAAATGAGCTAAACTTTGAGTTTATTATGATCTTAAATAAAACCAAACTTTGAAATTAATTTCAAATCAAGTCAAAGTTTCAAAAATTTGAAAGTATTATAAAAATAGACTTTTATGAGTTGAGCAGTTTTGATACTCAAATCGGGATTATTTTCAACTTTTACTGTTTATCAGTATTTTATTTAATAAAGCAATTGAGAAATGAGAGAATATAGACCTTTGTTCTGAAAGGGGACGTTATTTAGAGCTTTATAATTATAAACAGCTCTTTTGATCACATTTATTGCGATATAAGAAATGGAGCCATCAATGAAGCGATCAATTCCTATAACAGCCAAATAGGAGCCAACTATTGAAGTCGAAACAACACTCAACTGTGTAACAGTAGATATATTAAAATATAGATCAAAATATTAAACAAATTTATAACTAATAAATACCACAATTGCGTTAATCATCAAAAAGAAAAGTGTTGTCAAAAATATAGTGCAGCCCATTATTAGCCAATAATTCATATCATTTTGAAATAATTCTAAGTTTCCGATAGATGTGAACAGAACTGTTGCCACAAATACAAAGCCAAGAGAGAAACCACTCAATAGTAATGATATGAGTGGTATATGAATTATTTTCCATATACTAAACCATAGAAGTGATACAATAACACCGATCGCTAGCGTATAGATTGAGATTTGGCTATCATTTAGTGACGAATATTTTAGTAATAATATATATCCTATGAATGAACCGTCAATGAAACCAAAGAAAAGCATTTCTGTTTCAAAATAAGTTGTTTTAACCATTTTTTGCCTTAATTTCACGTTTAATTAAAAACATACGCAATTGAAACCAATGATGACCTCTCAGGCATACAAAAAATCCTATTAATCCAAGACTAACCGCTATTATTATTCCCAAAAGATCTTTAAGAGAAAAGAAAGTTATGATCAATTTTTTTATTTTTCTTTGAGAAAGTTTTCTTTAACTAATACTTACTTAATTTTCCGCATTGACTAAAGTCATCGCAATCATAGGTAACGATTGGAATATAAGCCGAACTGTAATGTTGTGAAGTTGCGATTATATTGTAAACAATTCCTCGTCCGGGATATGAGTAAAAGTAGGCTCGAGTTGAAGAGGTATTTAATAACTAAATGAAAAGAAAAAATTATTATTTAAACCAGTTTTTAATTGAATGCTATTTTAATACATGAATAGCCGACTGTTTGATTTCCGTTTCATTACTCATTAGAGTAATTGCACGAAAATATTCAGCTTCACTGAAGTCATTCTCTTGTAGAAAATATGCGTAAATGTCATATTTGATGAGAAACTGAGTTACATCACACTTTAGAGGTTTATAATCTTTTGGCGCACCTGAAAAAGTAGTTTATTTAAGGAAAAAGTTAGTCAATTGATTATAAAATTAGTTTTCAGAGACTAATAATACGAACCAATGTTTGCGAACTGATATTCAAGACGATTAACGTATTGATTAGCATATAATCGAAGAAATGGTGATATTTCTAATGGAAATTCTTCATTACATGCACCAGGAATCGGATCTTTAAACAAATCGATCAATTAATTGAATATAAGAAAGTTTTAATTTCAATAAATTCTAACACAAGTCTTAAAACTAATGTTAATTCGCTTTTCGAAAGTCAATTAATAAGCTTTAGTGAAAGTGAAACACAATTTTCAAAAGAAAAAGTGAAAGAAAAGCCAAATTGAAAACTTGAAAGCGAATGAACACAAATTAAAACTAATTTCAAACTAAAACACAATATAATTAATAAAAACTAAATAAACAATTAATACCATTGTCTTTATGGGAGATAATAGTAAACAATACATTAATGTCAACCGAATTATTATTATCAATAAATATGTTTCCATAGTCTTTGTCTGCAATCAATACTAAACCGATGTTACGACCAGTTATTGTATTATTTCTTGTGTTATTATTTATATTATTTTTAAATAAAGTTATATTAAACTGCTGTGAATGTACGCCAATTGTTATAAAGCGAACCCATTCGGGAATTCTATTGTCATTATTGTCATAAATAGTAAACTCTTGAGTTGTGTTTGAAGACAACGATACGATACGAGACGATAAATCTCCGATACCTTCAATGTTAAGAAATTTTTATAATTCTTTACAATAATTTACTTAAAGCTCATTTTCAAATCAATTTCATTAAGTGTTAATTTAATGAAAAAATAAAATAATGTCTCGAATAATGAAAATTTAATGAAAATCATCTCAAAATAGATTTTAGACATCATTTTAAAATATGAATTATCTGTCATTTATTGATAAGAAGTAGAGATTCAAAAGTTTGTTGAATAACATCGGAATAAATTAATGAATGGATAATTACATACCATTTACTGATGAATTAAATACCAAAATAGATGTTAAAATCAGTAAAAAATAATTCATATTTTGTTGATTATTAGACATGAAAACAATTAGTTATTGAGTAAATAAAATGATTTATTAATAGACTTAATGTTTGCCATCTTTTGTTGTGATTGAGTTTACAATTGATATTTTCATTGATGTGTTGATAAACTAAAGTCATTTACAGTTAACAAACTATTAAAAACCGTTATCACATGCAAAAGTCCCCCTCTTTAAGGTAGTTATGGTTACGCTATGAATCATATCAAGCCGACTGTTATGTTGCTAACGGCTAGTGCTCTTCAAACTGTCCACAAATAATGTTCACTTTTTGATTCTTTGAAATTATTATTACGGATTTAAGAAAAAATTTGTCAATAGTCTGAGCTCACTAGAGAAGTCTACCAATTGATACCTAAAATTTTATTAATTTTTATGTTTTCATATCGACTTGAGTGAGCTGTGAAGTGTGCAAAATATTAGCGGCCCATATTCACCTTTGACCCTACAATTAATTTTTGAAAAAAATGAATTTAAAACTGTAAATTTAATTTTTAATTACAATTTTATCATTAACTAAATCGATACTAAGATTGTATGCAATACACAAATTAATTTACAGTTTCCAAAAATAATAAAAAATACATTTCAATTAAAGAATTAATATATTCTTGTAAATATTGATTATAGAACTAAATTAAGTTTGTCATATAAAAAACTCTATCATTTTAATAATTTTTCATAAAGTGAAAGTCTGAAAAATTATAGAAAAACATAAATTTTTAACTTTGAAAAATTTCGGTTGATTTTGAAAACTGTAAATTATTGAATTAAATCAATTGGTGTATTGCATACGATCTAAGCATAATTTAGTTAATGATAAAATTGTAAAGTTAAGAGACTTTTGGATTTAGACGGCAGAAAGTTCTATTCATATAGGTGTATAATATACACTGTATATGTTTTACACAAGTATATTTAGTTAGAGCTCTCTGCCATCTAAATCCAAAAGTCTCTTAAGTTTTTCACTAAAAAATTTATATTGCAGTTTTAAATTCAGTTATTTCAAAAAATTAATTGTAGGTTCAAAGGTCAATATGGGCCGCTAATATTTTGCACTACTTCGCAACTCTCTAAAGTCGATATGGAAACATAAAAATAAATAAAATTTTAGGGTATCAATTGGTAGACTTCCTAGTCAGAGTCACAAACTACTATACCGTAATACTATGTTCGGACGACAGGCTTAAGTCTAGTGACTTTGCTTAAGAACAGAACTAACTTGACTTAAGTAAGTGAACCAAATTTCCCTTCTTAAGCTTACTTACTTGAGCAATCGTCCGAACACCATTGCTTGAGAAAAAACATAGAGCGCATGTCTATTAAATCATGTCATATTTTATAGAAATAAATTTTTTTAAATATTTTTGTCTCTCAAATTCATAACAAATATTAATTAATTTGAGATATTTATCAATTATTTGTAATAGAACTAATATAATAACATTTGTATCCATTATGAATATTGAGACCTTTAAAATGTAAACAAACGCCTTCTTTCTTGCTTGAATATCGGCTGTGCGAACGCCTTTTTGCTCAAGCAATGCTTAAGTCTTTTTGCTTAAGTAAACGTGCGAAAATCGTATAAATTTATAAGTCAGAATCAGTTTAGAAAAAAATTATTCCAAATCCTGTTTTACAGTTTTGTTGAAATTTTTAAAATAAAATGTTTATTACCCGAAAAACTTTATACAGTATTATCAATAATAAAGCTGTAATTTTTAAGTGCGGTTTACTTGAATAAAAAGCTCAAGTTTATTTTATAACAGTTACTATAAATTGAATTAAATTATTAAACGATTATAAACAGACATTTTTATTGAACTCAAGTTAATTGAATTTCTAATAAAAAATATCAAACTATTTGTTAATGTAATTGTAATGCAAAATAATAAGAAATAGTAAAATAAAATTGAAGACGTAACTTATGGACAGAAATAGATTTTAAAAAAGCTTTTATCCCCCATAAGATGCTAGTAATGGACAAATCCTCGTCAGTTTCTCATAAACAGTAGCATCAAATAAAAAAGAAAAACCTGATCGATACAAAAGACATGCGCCAACTCTTAAGGAGGGATTGTATTTACGGTAAAAGTCAACACAAACCGTATTATATAGTGAATGAATGTAAAGCGTATAACACTGTTTGCCAAAAAAAATATATCGTGAAAAATCATAACAAGAAATAATTTTTTGTTGAAAAAAATTAAATAACAGAATGACTAAGAAGTTGAAAATGTATTACTTTTACAGTGAAAAAGTTTCAATATTAATCATGTCTGATTTGGTGATTACTAGTGATTAATAGTGTTGAGTAATAGAGTTGAATAGAGTATACGATGGGAAAAGAGCAGGAATTATTAGATGCAGCGCGAAGTGGAAATATCTCTGTTGTCGAAAAGATATTGAGTCATAGGTCCAAAAAGTCTGGACCACTGGCGAGGTATGTCTCAGAGTTTGACTTGATTTTCATATAAAAAACAAATCAATACATAAATGTCTAATAAGTTGATAGTTAGCTATCTATTATTTTATCAATCAATTCAATGCAAATCTCAATACATTTAAGTTTCAAAGTTTACTGAGTTATCCTCAATGTGTTTATCTATCATTTTTCATACAAACTGTTAATGTTATTGTTTTACAAAACTATTTTCTACCACTTTTGCTCCCAGTCTTCAATCCGCGGAGCTATAGATATATTTATATCTATTCTGTTTAATAGATTCTTATACTGAGAAACGATTCTTGGATTCTTAGTATATATAAACTCAATATATTCTGCAATGCATTTACAGATTATCACAAATTTGATTGGACTAAACATTATATAAACAAATGTTTGGCACACTTTTTACAGGTTTATATTTAGCAATAAGTGTCTGGATATAAACCATATGATCATTAATTGTATAATAAATCAGTTGTCAATCCATAACAGACTTCAAAATATAGTTCTCATTTATCATTGTTTATAAACTTGTGGTACTTCTCAAGAACTCAATTATTTTTTATTTAAATTATAGTATTTTTGGGAAAGGTGTCAATACATCTCAGTTTTTGAGAGCAAATTATTAATTAACAGAACAATTGTTTTGAATTTTTTTGTTGAATAAATTCTTGAATGAATTGATTACTTGATAACAGATTTGAAACATTAACTCATTTTATTTATGAGGACTATATAGATGTTGATTTTAATTACTCTAATAAACAGTTTATTGGGTCTATCATTAGGTAATTGTTTTCTAAGTTCTCGCTTAACATACACTAAAAATCAAATCAAATCTTGACTGAATTTTTTTTAAATCTTTGCTTTTCATGCATAAACACTTTTCTGACATTGAATTTTTTTATCAAATACTTAATAAATGATGAAATTCAAGGAAATGTTTTAACAAAACTGTGAGAAAAATTTGAATCTATGTATGAATTTAGTTTAATGACTGTAATAATATGCATACTATTTATGCTTAAGAAATAAGATTAAAATCTATTTGAAATATTGCTTTAGTTTAGTTATGATGTTTTTAACCCAAAATAATTTGCATTAAAATAAGGAGTTTTATCCTTGATTTTTATTTATATTAAAATAAACTAAACGGTCAATAAGATTGCATACAAAATATAAAACGCCCAATAATTGAATTGTTTCGGTCAAAATGCGATTCAAATCGCCCCATAAGTCAAGATTTTTTTGTTGCATAAATGATAGGTTACTTCACGTGCGCCTCAAAAGATAGCCTTAAGCTAAATAAGGCATCATTTCAGTGAAGCATTAAAATTAGCAACAATTTAAGTATTCGGATAATAAATATAAACAGTTAATAAACAGTCACTAAAGACCTTATTTTTGAAGATTGAAAAATATCTTCAATTCCACGAATAATAATGAGCTAAAAATCCTGTTTAATTATCGATATCTATTTTAGCCATCAAATGATGGATTACTTGACTTGTTTTTCGTACTTTACATGATTGAAAAATTTGTAACAAATATTCATGTTATATAATTAGCAGAAAAAATATTCATTCTTTAAGGTCTGAAAGGATTTTAATTTAAATGATTTGTGCTTTAAATACATATCATTAATCATATTAATTATCTCTGAATTCCTCCGAACTCTTGGAGTAGTTTTTAATTCATGGATAATAATCGTTATAACGCATCAACGATTTGTGGCTCAACATATCCCCCAACGAGTATTGGGCTTCATATTTACCACAAATACTAGTAACCGAAAGAATACAATCAGAACCAGAGCTTCGATGCTCTTCACAGACCAGAAAACATTAATAACTTGAATGTTGAATACGGTCTCCACTCCCGTCCTTTTCATCTTTTATTCTCTCGTGTATTTGTGATTGTTTGACCCTCTATTCAATTTTGTTTAGCGCTCTTTTTCCTGTATTTTAGCACTAAATTTATTTCTTATATTAGTTTTGAGGTTAAATTGTAAATAAGAAACTATATAAAAGACAGGAATTGAGAGTACATTAAATCATATTTATTATCATGTAATGGAAATTTTGGGGTTTCAAAAGTGTGTGAGAATTATGATAAGAGTGTGAAAAATCAAATATATTTTAATTGCAAATTTGTATTCTTCAAAAGCTTTTAGGTTTTCGGCTTCACTAGCTTTTAGTCTAACAAAACACTCAATACAGAAAATTGAATATAAAAAGAGAAAAAATATCTGAAATTTGCTGAAAATTTTTGCCTTTTGTTGCAGTTTCGCCTTGAATTAAAGGCTAAAATCACATTAAATGTCTAAAAGAGTAAAGTATGCACTAAATGACACATGAATTGAAAGCAAAATTTTTATTAATAGTGTTTAATTTGATGAACAGTAACACGAAATATAGTAAAAGCTCTGTTATTAATTTTCAATGACATTCAATATCTTGTACATATTTATGAAACTTCATTAATATTACAGCAAAATATTTTCACATATTAATAGTTTACATCAATCATTATTTATCTATGAATTTAATTCATTAAACATAACGATTTCTCTAATTATATATACTATTTCTAACATCAAAACCTATTTCAAAGAATTTAAATGACTTTCAGCTATATTAAAAACATTAATTATTCAGTTATCCTTCTATTGAATAAAAAGTCTAATCTTGAAAGCAATCAATGACTTAATGATTAAACAAACTATTAATTTTTAATTCATCAGAATTTCTAAATTTCTCTCAAATATTCCTCAATCTTATAATAAGTATAAGTTTTTGTATATAATTAGAGTCAAAGTTTTAGCGTTGATTTAACTGCTCATTCGCTTCACTAAGTTTATACTCAACTCAATCACTAGTCATTCATTTGCGACATTTGAGTGACAAATCAGTAACAGAACCAGTTCTTCGTGTATTTTATTATTCAAATCAATAGTTGTTTGAGTTCTCACTGAATTTGTTTTGATAGGTTTGAAGCCAAATACGTGATCATTTCCAATAGGATTCTGTATAATTAAATCACGCTATTTTAAATGCAATATTCATATAGAGTAACTCTCACTCATTGCAATTCATAATCAGAATATATACTAAAAAATTCAGTTCAGTCTAACTCTACTGAATATGACCTCAAAATGTTCGCAAAAATTACACATCAAAATTAATTACTGTATAAACATTTTGTTTTTCCATTTTATGCTTCAATAATATCAGATCTCTTGCCCACAGATTTAATTTTTTTTTATTAAATACTAGCCCTTAAGGCATAACAATACCCACTTCACCAAAAAGTGGACACCGCCTCACTTGTAAAGACCATCAAACCCACAAAACTCCCATCGATTAGACTTTAATTTTGAGTATTCTTAAAATAGATATGAATTTTTCATTGTTCAGAAGAAATGAAAATTCAAATCTGTTTCCGCAATGTTTATGATTGAGAATTAGGTTTTTCCCAACCCTTCCTGTTTTAATGATGCTCTTTAAATATGTGGGTAATAAATGCACACTTCAGAGCCATTGCTCTTCTTTAAATAGTAAATCTCATAAAAAAATTGACTCATCGAATAGACTCACTTTTTGTGTATATCAAAGAGTCTTAGTTTTTGGTAATCGATATCCACTCTTATTGTCCGACAACTTATTCAATATTTTCTGCGGAATTCAATATCGATCCGAAACAATCTTTTAATGTACTGTATATACAAAAATGCAATGAAAAGAGATAATAAGACATTAGGCACTCATTTTACGCACATAACTAAAGGATTGTATGCTTTTATGAGTCATTTTTTGTCTCAATACTTTTTTGAATTTTTAGAAAAATTCTATCTTTTAAATTGTGGAAAAAGTTCTAAATTATGTGAACTTTTCTTATAATACTTTCAATGAAAACTCATATCAATAGAAGTCAAATCTGAATCAAGTAATCAAAGATTGCATGAAAGTATTCAAAATATGTATAGTAATAATAATTATTTATTCGAGCCTTATATAGAAATGATGGTCTCTTATGATTTTTCCCAGACTTCTGATCAAAACTTTCACACGAATGATATTTTGTTTGTTTTTCCTCAAATGCATTTACTATTAATCTATTCTGAAAAAATAAAGTGCATCGCAATTCATGAGCTTTTCAGTCAATTTTTCTTATCTCAAAGTCGATAAAATGTTAATTACAATTTGGTTTTCTAAGTATAAATCCATTTAATGATTATTAATTGAGAATAAGATGAAAGTAAAAACTTAGTTAAGGTATTAATTATATGTTTGAGGAAAATGAGAAGTATTTGGTTTTTTGAACTTCCGTTACTTGTTCTCAGTTATAATTATGCTGTCTTATTGTCAACATAAACGCTCAAACAGACTGATTCCCAAACCTATTGTGTGACAAAACCATCAAAACTAATGAAACATATAATTTCGTTGCGATAAATAATCCTTACTTTGCATTAACTTTAGCTTAGCTTTAATGTGACACTTGTTTAATACAATGCCTACCAATTAGACCATTAGCTTAGACTAGACTTGAATTTTAATTTCCTAAAGGTTTAATCGTATAAAAGTTTAATTCAAATATGTTTTAAGTTAACCAAAAAATATGGATTTCAATGCGAACAAGTTTTCAAAAATACTTTCAAATACAATAAATCAGAAAAATAAGCTTAAACTTCATTTAAACAAATCCTGATTAAAGAAAATTCTGATGTAATGGATGTCAAGTTATACAAAGCTAAACATTGTTAACATAAGCATTATAAGCATTAAACATTTTAAGAAACTTTTATACTCAAATATTTATCTTTTTTCTCAATGATATCCTTAGAAAGCATTCGTTGTGCTTATAATACCTTTCATGTAAAGCGCTTCTAATTTTATTTACTCAAAGATAAGAAGTGAACCTAAAAACGTGCGCTTTTGATCATTGTTTAAATGTTATGATACGTAAAGCCAACAGTACTTTCATATATTCACTCACGTAATCAACAATTCCTTTCACGACCTATTCTTATGTTTTAATCCAAAAGCTTTTTCAAAATTCAATTACTAAGAGCTCAAGCCTTAAAAATGATAAAAACTTAGTATTTTTCGCATTTAAATAATTAAAAAAATTTGGTTTTCATATAAACAAATTCATTTCCTTTACGAATGGTTCAAAACTAATTTATTTATATTCCTGACGCGTGACGACAATATGCACAACAATTATGTAAAGTCTGTGAAATTTCTTCTTTTCGAGAAAAAACTTTGAACTGTATTCTGTAGTAAAACTTTTTTGTGCTCTTTTTCTCTCATCTCAATAACTAATGCTTAAAAAGAAGGCACACATATGGAGCCCAATGTTGAAAGACAGCTGACCTCAATCGACCCGTTATGACCTTTTCTGAGGAGTGTAATGCATAGCAATTTCGCAGTTTGTAAAATACAATTTAATTTCCCATAAAAAATATCCTCTATTTTTCAAATGCTTTAAACGAAAAATTTTGATTTTGGTCTTTAGAGAAATATTTTTTATAGATAAGAGAAAATTACCAAAAATACAGTCAAATCTTGATTTTCAAATTGATAAATTGCTATTCAGTGTTTAGATAATGAAAATTGTTGAGAGAGAAGTGCAATCAGTATATGTTTTATATACCAAATTAGAGTTATCTCTAAAATCTCGTTCACGTTTAGAAAATTTTGATTAGTTTTTTGCTGTTAACTCGAGAAAAACAAATTTAACTTAAAAGTTAACATTAATCCAAATGCTACTAAATATTTTAGATTCTCAAAACACGACTTGAAAATTCTCAAACATTTTGTAGTCCAGACTGAAGAATGTTTGATTTGCGTTCTCTCCTAATAATATAGCAATTTATTCTGCTATCAATTTTTTCATGACTTAATTTACTCTCAAAGAAAAATATTTACTGAAAAAGTGAATGAGAAAATGATTTCTTGAAAATAGAAGTCTTTTCTATTAAGTCTAACATCAAAAACATTTTAAAGCATACATTAAAAAGATTTTGAAAAAATATTCTTATCATTAAAAGTTTTTTCTAGTTATCATATTCTGTCACGATTTGAGTTTAGCTGAAGTTTCTTTGAGCATTAGTTTTATTTTGAGTATAATTTGAATAGTTTTAAGAAAGTTATGTTTATTATAATAATGTTTTTGTAATGCAGTCATGATATTGAAAGAGAGAAAAGTATTATTATTATCGCTAACGATAGTAATGCAAATAATCATTTTTACGATTGATGTGACTCTGGATGTGACCAATAATGAGAATATTGAACCCTTTTTATAAGCATTTATTTAGTCTGAAAATGTCACTCGAGATTACACTTTTTCATATTCATATTTCTCAACCTTATACTCAATAATAACTTTTCTTTCCGAATCACACTTCAAATGAGTTTTCATTCTGTAAATATTTTTCACCGAAAAATACTTTTCCTATAAATGGGATATAATTTCTATAATATTTCAGGAAAATATATGAAATATTAGACTGAATTATGTTGTTATTTATCGAATTCGTGAAAAAATTGAAGAATAAAATATCTCTGAATTATTCATAGACTTAAAAAGTTTAAACTGAGTACTAGTTTGAAAAATTTCAAGTAATTTTGTTTTTAAGGTGTGTTGAGTTAAACCACAATTACATATATCTCTTATTTTATGAATAAATTAATCAAAATTTTGACGGCTTTTCAATTCTGACATAACATTGATTTTAAACAATAAAATATATCCAACAGAAAAATACTAAAATTGCTCATAAAATGCTATTTAGTTTATTACTAAAACGCAAATAACACAATTATGTCATTAATAATTAATACTTATTTCGTGCTAATAATTATACGTGTATTTATACACCCCTTAAATAGTTATTATTGGGAGTGATAGAGAAAGTGAACTAATGTTAGATAACAATTGAATATATTTTTTACCTCCTCTTCATAGTCATCATGAAAAATATATGTATTTAAGAAATTGAAACACGGCATTGACTGCAATAATGGCCGGAAGTGTGACTAATCTATCTGTCATTAAAGATGGCTTTGGAATGAGTTTTAAAGGGCATGAAATGATCACTAAAATACTGATAATTACCACAACACCAGTGAAGGGAAAAAATGCAAAACTTGATGCTTAAGAGAAAATCTGTCTCTTTTTGTTCGTGTGAATTATTTTCTTACTTTTTCCAAGATTTTACTGTCAATCAGGTTTTGAATTTACTTGATGTTAAACAATAGAATTTTTTCATGCAATTTATTCCGTTAGCAATATTTATCTTATTTAACTGTCTTCTATTAAATCTCAAGGCTTTTAAAGCTTTTTATTGAGATCCAAATCTTAAGATAGCATTACAAGTCTTGAAAAAATTGCCTAATTTTGTTCGTACTTTAGTTCAAAATATACAGAGTTTTTGCTTTATTATGAGCTGAAAAAGTTTTTTCGAGCTATGCATCAATTATTCTAATTCTTTAATTTATGTAACAGTATATGAGTTGATATGCTTTGTAAACTCATAACATAAGTCTCATCTCATTCTTCTCAGAATATTATAGTTATTCAAAAATGTTATTATTTGCGAATATGTGTCAGATATTTGTGATTTGAGCACAAACTCTAATTCATTCAATCATGTGTTCGCATAGTTTTCAAAAGTTTTTAATTGATTCCTCTATTTATATGTAAATAAACGACAATTCAAGTCAATGGTTAGCCATAAGAGTTGTGATTAATTAGATTCAGTCATGCAATAAAAGATCAAAACTAGTTGAGAGGAATCTAAAATCAGGTTTTGATGAGAAAAAATATACGATTACTGTGTTATCATTTGCTTCACTATATTTTTTCTCACTCTAATCACTGCTAAAAATTTATTGCCGTTTCGATTAACAAAACAAATTGTAAGAATGTTGAGATAAGCGATTCCTGTGTACAGGCAATTAAATCTTGCGCTGAATTAAATAATTTAACGAATTATGATTTGTTTATATGATATGAATTAATTAACTTAATTCGTGAAAATTGGTTGTGTTCTAGTTTTTAAAAAACGATTTACTATTTTTCTCTATTTCTGAAGATAAGTATGAAAAGTGTCTCTGATATTAAATGAGGTTATATTTGACTGAAAATATTCAATTTCAAGTTTGACTTTTTATAGTAAAAATCAATTTTAAACTGAATAACATTTTAAAAATACACTTGAGTTTAGAGGAAAAGACTTCAAATTTATGAATTTATTATCATTATATTGAATAAACAATAGAAAAGAATATTTTTGCATATATGATGACAAATATTTATTTTTGATTGTATTATTTCTTTAATGAAAACAATAACAATTGTTTTATTTGGATCTCAAGTCAGTCAAAAGTATCTAAAATATTCAAATGTTTTTACACTCAAACGCAAACTATAAATGCTTTTAAGCTAAAATCTGGGTCTAATTCAAAATAATCATATACTCTTTGACAGCTCTTTTTAATTACCTTTACGTTTACATTTGTGCTATACTTAAAAAACTCTTTTGATGCTATTTCTGTTTTATAAGCATAACTAGGATACCTCTCCAGTGGCGAAACAAACTTTTTATTTTTCCCTAAACTTATAGACAAATTTTACAAATAACTCTGCACTTTAACACTCTCTTCTCCCAAAAGTCATGACTTCACCCCATTATTATGATGAAAAAGAGGGGATAATTAGCACAGGTTACTTTCATCATTCATTTCTGTCCCTTAACTGTGATTTACATTCTTATCCCGCGCTTTCCACGAGTTTTAGGATCCAAATTAGGTCTTTCACTTTGTGCCCCTCAACCATTTTTTTGTTTCGCCACTGCTTTTTCTAAAAAATTTTACGTTTAGTAATGAAGTTTTGGTCCAACTTTCGATCCAAAACTTTACAAAAAGTTCGTTCATGTCTTTTGAATTGTCACAACAAAGTTTGTCATTGATTAACAGCAAACAAAATGATTTATTGTTCGAAGACAGTCACGAATAACGCCTTAATTGCTTATAAAGCACAATATAAGTTATTATTGTTAGGTCTAAAAGATAGTGCATATATTGACTTGTATTCAGGATTATTTAGTTAATACAAAAAGATTAGTCTAAAGAGAAAAAAATTGTGATAAAAATATTATTGCATTCATTGTATTAAATGCTTAGAAACAAACTCAATATCTTAGACTTTGATAAGTTTTAGATAAGTTTATGTCTTTTAAACAACTATTAGTTTTGAAATGAAGCGTGAACTCAAACTATGCATAAGAATTATTCTTTAATTGAGAGATTATTCAAAGCAAGCATTGATTAGGGATTTGAAAATGAAGTTGAATTTGTTAAGTAAAAAACAAGAGCAAAACGTATATAAAATATAATTTGTCGTGAAGTGACAGGAAGGCTGTATTTCCTGAATCGTAAGAGTACACATTAGGAGTGATTCACACCAATTCTCAGTCTGTAGTTTATATTCTTCTTAAGTTTCATGAGTTACTGACTGTGGGTTCAAGTCCTGCGTGGGATGTCTTATCCCACGTCTGTGATGATTGAGCCATAAAAATTTGAATTTATTACTGATTTAATTATTTTTAATAACATATCATTTAAATATGTCTACAAATACTTCCTAATTGAATAAAAACTAAGTTAAATAAGTTAATGATAAGCAATTCAATTAAATAAATGACATAACATTTGACCGTAGACTTCAAGTATTAATTGTGAGAATAATATATATCAAAATATTTGTAACAAATGTTTTTTCACATAACAAATGTCTTAATCGATCATAGCTTAAGACTTTACTGACATATTTCTCAAACTTATATTTATCACATCTTTCTGTGTTTAGTACTCTGTCTATACTTATATTCTCAGTTATAAATTATATACAGTTATGACCAAAAGAAAAGCTCAGAACTGCTTAAAATAAAATACATACAGAAGTGTAAGGTAGCGATTATGTTATCAACATTTTTTTAGTGCAAAAATTACTCATTATTACAACTAAAACTATCGATAGAAATCATTTATGATTCATAGGAAAAGTCCTTTATATTCAAATGAATAATTTTGATTTTATTATCTTATCTTAATTTAATCTATAAATTTATGTTATGAATAGTTCTTTGAGGTTTTTT
>JAQFZT010001099.1:0-17320 GCA_034696325.1 Camisiidae sp.
ATTTTCATATGAATTTTTTTCTACTGACAAAATGAAAGATTCTTTCTTTCAAAATTTAAGTGACCAATCAATATATCTAGAAAACTGAATCATTTTGAAATTAATTGAAGATTAGGCTAATTATATAATTTTCATTTTCATTGCATTCACACAGTTAGCACTTTTGCGCTTAAAGAATACTTTCTTGCAATACTCCAGAGCTTTTTGTAATTTTGTGTCAACTTTAAAAATAGAATCAAAATTCGTTACCTTAAACGCGTCGACGAGAAAATAACTTTTATTAACTAATACAGTAATAATTAGCCAAACGAATAGATTTTGCATTTTGAAAAACTTGATATTTGTTACAAATTTAAAAGTTACTAAACTTCTTAACTTTTGTGATACAATATTTCAAAGTTCACAATAAACGCCTTCAAAAAAGAGCAATATTTTATCTTTTGATTACTTTGCTTTGATTCACAACCACTGAATTGACTCAAACTGTTGCAACTCAACTACTAATTCATGATTTGAATTGTTTATTATTTTATACTATTGAACACTTCTCTCTTGAATATATTCGAAATACTTTTATAACTGTTAGCTCTAAACCTACACTATTTGATAGCATCTCTTGAACCACATCTGGCGTGCGCTGTCAGTCAAGAGAGAGTTTGCGCCCCAAACATTCTCATGATTTTCATCACATTTAAACAAATCAATCGAAACAATAATTGTTAAATATCAGTGTCTTTGCGTTTTCAAGTTATTCCTATTATAAGTAACAAAAGTACAGAGTCATCAACTCAATAGTTGTACTGTTTCAACATTTGTATTAACTTTTCATCTTTAGATCTAATCCTAACCTAATCTTTAAGATTTCGAAAATCATGATTACTTAATACATCATGAATAGAGACAAGTTTTGTTATACAGAGTGATTAACTCAAGAGTTTGTACTGTAAATTCTTAATAACTTTTGAATTCTAAGAGTCATAGACTTGACATTTGGAGTAATTACAGCTTAATTATTGACAAATAAGACAAATCACAATAAATGTTAAAAATGTCTGAAAAAATCTTGACATGAATGGCAGGCATTTTCAACCTTCAACTTAATTGTCAATAATTAAGCTGTAATTACTCTAAATGTCAAGTCTGTAACTCATTATTCAAAAGTTATTAAGAATCTACAGTACAAACTCTGTATAACAAAACTTATCTCTATTCATGATGTATTAAGTAATCATGATTTTTGAAATCTTAAAGATTAGGTTAGGATTAGATCTAAAGATGAAAAGTTAATAAATTTTAATGCAAATCTTGAAAAAAGAGCAAACTTAAAGAGAATATAAGTTTTTAAAGCATTTCGCAAAACTTTCCTGAATTTCGAAACCGAAAATAGAAAAACTTTATCCAAAGTATTTCTTTTGACAAATTTGACATTATATTCAATAAAAATGTTATCGATAGTAGGATTAAGAGATTTGAGAGAACAGTTTGGATCGATATATTTTTTACAACATTTTGCCGATAAATTTCTATTTATTAAGTCTTTTTAGAGATTTCATAATTGAATAGAAAAATTTAAGCTTTGCTCGAAGTTGAAAAACTCATTCATTAAGTTTGTTAATAAAGTTAGACCAGTAAAAAATATTAAGGCTCTGAGTATGAGTTGCTATAATCGAAAACTCAAGTTATATCTTGAAATTCAAAGCTTTGATTTTATATGTCATAAATAGATTTACTAATTTCAAAACCAAAATAAATACATTTTCTCTTAATCAAAATTAAGTTGCGGGGCTTTTGACTTTTAAATTTATCATTTTTACGCATAAAGTCATTTTCTAAAATTGAAAAATATTTTTATGATGTTGAGAATTGTATTTTCCTATGATATATTCGAGAGAATTTGTTTATTCAGTCACTTCTATTTAATTATTATCTTTTTAAAAAGGATTTTCTCTATTTCTCACTTTATAGAACTAACGCTAAAACCCCATAGATTTTTACATTATTTACTTTGATTATGAACTTTATTTTGATAGTGATTAAGAGAAAATGAATTTATTTTGGTTTTGTAATTTGTAGATCTATTTATGACACATCAAATTAAAGCTAAGGCTTGAAGATATCATTTTTAGCAGTTTTCTCACAAATTATGTTCAAATTAGTCAAGTACTGTCTTATGCTTTATATTATTACATAAGAATTTTATGCAAAACTATCTTAAATACTAATAAAAATTCACTCAATTCACTCAATTAGGAAAAAATTACGCAACAATTACAGAATATTACACTTATTGAAGATCTACTGTCGAAAATCTTAAGACATTTGAAACTTTGTTTTCATGCTAATGATGGCAATTAATTCAAAAGTTTGAGTCAGTCTTGAATCCGAATGCATAGAACTTGATCTTAAGAATTAGTTTGAGACCAAATTTACATTAAAATTCAATTATTTTCTACAGACATCTCACTGTTTATTACAATTACTGATACTATTATATATCTCTTTGAGAGTAAATGATTATTTAAACCTAAAAGAACTGGAGCTTAACTCTAACTGGAAATTGAAAAAATTAAAATGAATAAATGATCGGATTAATGATGGCATAAATTTTTGAAAGTGGTATTCAATTTGACTCAAAATGACTTGTATTAGAATTTTCTAATTCTATATTATAAGAATCTGAGAATCAAGAATTGCTTGAATTAGAGTGGGCTCGAAATCGTAACCCTATATATCTATGAGTTTCTATTGCACTCGATCTTGCCTAACATTTTCTGCAAACCTATGATTTCCAATTATTCATGATTTAATGCCTTTTTCTCGCTCTAACGAAAATGAGTTGAACTTATTTGGAAAGAATTTATGTTATATTAAATGAAGACAAATAGTTAACATTATATAAAAAGTTAACTGTAACTGAACTTTTAAAAGCTTTTTGAAAAACTACTTCAGTTCGTTAAGCATTTAAAATCTTGTGTTTAATTTTCTTTTTACTTTTGATTGAAGTAATATATGATATAAATTATCGATTAATGATAATAACATTTATCTCAATGATATTGAATGAAAGTTTGTGTGGGATTTAATGTAAAAATTGAACTTATGTTCAAATGACACTTTGAGATTACGTAAAATAGTCACTTGAGAATAGATTCAATTATATTTGTAAGTCAAGAATCGTCTCAACATAACAAAATTGAACGATAAAAGGCATGAACAGTTTGATTCTGGGCAACTCGAATGACTAACTTCTGATTAAATTGACATTCATTTGGAAAACATTCAATTTCATTCAAAGCCCACTTTCAAAACTCGATTACTCGAATGACCAGCAAATATAGAGTTAGATAAATATCCAAAACTCTGAAACTGTTTCGAGAATATTGTTATCTGAGCCATAAATTCAAATCTCTAAATGTTAATGAGTGAATGCAAGCAATTTAGATGTCATTTGATTATTGAGCACTCTTTGTAATGAATACAAAGATGAAGTATAAGAAGTTCTGTAGATAAGAATGATTGTGAAATTGTTTACTAGAATATTGAATCCCTCGTAGGCTTGAAAACCAACTTTTGCCCACATTATAGCTAAACTTTCTAAAATTTCTAACTTGATTAAAGTAAAAACAGAAACTTAAGCTTTTTATCCCACGATTCAATTTAAGTTAGTTGTACTCATGTATGACAAAAGAGATCTCAAATCAGCTTTGGATTCAATTTTTGTCAATACAAATAAACAAATATCTCTAAAATACTATCAAATTATTCTATTTTAGAATAGAGTGCTGTCAGAATAAAATGAATTATGTGTCAGTTTCTTTTGGATTTTTAAAAAATTTCGGTGTAATATCTATATGATAACCACCTGAGACACAAAATCGATTTTTTAGCACGAATTTATCGCAAATTATAATAACTGGCGTTTAATTTAATTGAAAGTATCCTTTGGTACTCCTTTTGCTTTTTTTAAGTTTTGCAAAAAATTACGAATTAAATACTTTCGAACTCCTTTACTATCAATAATTAAGTAATTTTGCAGAAAAAAATTGGCGGCAAATTTTTTTGAAACAAATTTTTTGGCTGAATTTACTTACATTGATTGATATTGAAGAAAACCCTAAAATTTTTCGGGAAAATTGCGGGAGATATAGTTTGATACAATTTAAATAATTGATAGTACGTTTTAATCTGAAAGTTAATCATGTTCAATTATCTAATGAATTTTGTTTTATAATTCTATTTATGGTTTTCAAGCTCTAATAAGTAAGTTATGAAAAATATTATTTGAATTGTAATTGTAATCGATTTCTCAATTTGCCATTAACTTCGGGAGGTCGGGTCACACGAATCTTCAAAATATGATAAATTCACATAAAACTTTTTGACTAATTATCCTGAAAAGTCCACCAAATCTTCTATTGATTTCTTGTCTTCAGTTGTCCTCAGGATATGACATAACAAACCATTGTTTATGAAACCGTGAATGAAATTTTGCTTAAAAATGAGGGATAATAATAAAATAAATGAATGTTTTCTGAATTTTCATGAACTATTTTATCTTTATGAACATAATATTTATTATATTAAATAATTAATAAGTAGGCCTTATATTGGTTCATGATTTTTACTTTTATCATTAGTTATGGTGTAATATAATTATAGCGTTTTAATAACATCAGTAACACTAAGGATGAAGAAAATTTATAACTCTTCCATTTATTTAAATATTTAATTGAGTTTTGCTTTTTATTTGAGATTTTATTGTTCCGAAAAAGAGGTTAATTGCCTCTACTAGAAGTCACGTAATAAACTTCGAGTTGTTTATCCTCTGCAGTATCTTTTACTCAAGTCATTGTGCGATTTGGTGTACGTTTCACTTCTAATGAGTAGATAAAAGAAATATAAAACAATATAATCTTCACATCAAGTGTTGCTTTTCGGTTAAGAATAACAAAAGATTCAAAATTGTTTGACTTATAAAATAATGAGCACATGTTGACTGATAACAAATATCAGTCAAAAGTTTCTGGTATTTCAATATCTAAAAATAATTTCGTAAATTATACAATATTTATCAATTAAATTTGATATAAAAGCGATTCATACATATTTGATTCATAGCATTAGTATGGCTTTTGTTATTCATCTATAATATTCTGTACTACGTGTATATCAGATGACTTTTTCATATCAAACTCGATATCATTGAATGATATTTTTCATTTATTTGCATAAAATCTCGTGAAACCTCAAAATATACTGTTAACCCTTGACATTTGCTGTGTGCTTAAGCAATCTCTTCGTGAATGAGCGACCGTTAAGTGTGAATAAAGGCTAAATGTTGACAGGCGGTCATTTTAATTGACTTCCAATTTCCATTTGATTGTAAGTTACTGTAAATTTATGTTCTCAGTTTTGCCAATTTTTCTCATTTCAAACTATTGTCTTCTGATAACCGCATGTATTCATTGTGTAAATTAGTCTTCAAAGAGAAAACAATAGTTATTTCATATTAATTCTTTCAATTCACAAATTAGATTTCAATATCATTTCTATTGAGTTTAGTTTATTTTCGAGTTCAGTTTGAGTTTCAAAATCGGATAATCTTTTTGAGATTAAATAGTTTGGGGGATTTAGAACAGATTTAATTTGGATGAATGGAAGTGTAGCCCTCAGAACCACAACTTTTCTTTTAATCAGTAATTAATGAAAAATATTCAGAGATACAAATATTAACAGAAAGTTTCCATACAATCAAATCATTTCATTTTAATGGATTAAATTTAGTGATTGAATACTTTGATTCTGGATAACAATTTTTTCGAAAAACTTTATCAGTAGTTTTACTTTTCAAGCATAAGATCAAATTTTTCTAAAAAAACCATAATTTGATTGAGAAATTCATATTTCCTAAGAATTTCAAACTATTCTTCAGAACTTTTTGTGAACTATTTAACTACTTTTGATGAAAAATATTAATGTTAAGCTTTGTGTTAAAATTAAGAGATAATAATTGATACACAGATTTAGAAAACGAAATGAATGAGAGGTCTCTCGAACAGCTTCATCTTAATTTATATGTAAAAGATTTTTATTTATAGACATGTCTATAATAAACTGATTGAAATTTTAAAAACTTGTTTAAAGAGCTTAAACATAAGAAAGAAATTATGATTTGATCTGAAAGTTGTTATCAAATAATTTGAAAAAGTGTTGAACAGTAGTCTTATTATTTTGTTTTCATAAATGTGAAGTTATAACAATGTTCATACTCTTTATTTTAGTGCTAATTATTGAAGAAAATTTTGGAGCTAAATGTCCACCAAATGAAGTGATAGCTCCATGTGTTTGCGAACACGACCCGAGTGAATATTTTGCTCCACCTGTTAATAACATCCGTTGCGGTGGTCTTGAAGAATACGATTTGGTGCAGATATTTGAAGACGCGAGTCGTTCATTGGCGGGATCGGACGATAAGTTCTTTAATGAATTCATTCTAAACAATACAGCAATCAAAAAGTTGCCGTTAAATGTTTTTTCTGACATAACGTTTCGTGTTCTTAAGTTTGACGGCTCGTACGCTCTCTCGTATATAAATCCTCACGCATTCGGGGCTTCGACACCATTTGTAGAAGAAGTGTTTGCTTATGGAACTAATCTCTCAAACCAACCGCCGAACGAAAGAGACCTTTTCGAAGCGTTCGCGCATTTAATTAATCTTAAGAAGTTGATCATTCCTGGAAGTAGTTTACGTTCAATACCTGCTCGTGCTTTTCGGTCAATGAATGGCATTCAAAATCAATTGTTTCGCATTGACTTATCTGATCCTCCCGTCAATACAATCCATTCTATTGATAGTTTTGCATTCTATGATTTGCCGAATTTGAATTATATCGGGCTTAAGAACCATCGAATCGATAGAATACCAAAGTATACCTTTGCATTCAAAGAGCCCTCCAATACAATGCTCACAATTGACTTGAGAGGAAATGATTTGACTTCAAGTAGCTTTGAATTTGGCTCTTTTGGACACATTCGTAGACCATCTATTCTTAAGCTTAATCACAATCATGGACTCAAATATCTCGATGAAACTGTTTTTAGTTCTTTTCTTGAAATGCATCCCAAAAACATGATAGACTTGAGCGGATGTCCAATAGTTTGTGACTGTAGTGCTCTTTGGCTTTATTTGGATAGAAATTCTCTAAGAGATAGAGTCAAGAATATCAGATGTCAAGACGGAAAGTCTTTATGGAATCACTCGTATAAAGATTTTCGAAATTGTGATTCATTTTCATTTAAATAATATATTTTTATATGACTTAAATATATTCAAAACAAACTTTATATTCTGTTTTTAAAGAAAAGTTTAGTACACTCAAAAAATATAATCCATGCAATTAAACTCAACCGTCAATTTGATAAGACTTATAAGTTTCGAAAATACTAATTATCACAATTTGAATCTAATGAAGAACTAATGACTAGTTATTATAACTTGTCATATCATGGAATAAATAGATGAAAGTCATTCATTGTCTCTATCAATGAAAGCATGTTTTCATTTAAATATTTATGTTAATTAAACTGAATTAATATATCTTTTGTTATTTATAAACCTTTTTCTAATAGCTCTTCACAATTATTTCATTCTAAACACAACATATTTTAATTAATTGACATAAATATATAAACCAAAACATGCTTTCACTGACTCTCATTTATTTATAAAATGACTTATAAGTTATAATAACAAGTAATTAGTTGTTGATGAGATTCAAATTGTGATAAACAGTATTTTCGAAAATTATAAGTCTTGTCAGATTGACTATTGAGTTGAATTGCATGGAATTTATTTTTTGACTGTACATGTTTAAGTAATGATAATAAATAACTTTTGTTTTTAAAGTAAAATGGATTCAAGCTGTCAACTCAAATCCTATCGTCTTATGCAGAAAAAAGTTTTTATGTGGAAAAAAATTTATGTAAAGAATAATACTTTGTTCTTTCCATCGATAAAAACCTGAATACTCTCTATTGAATAAAGTAGCGAAGTCTTCATTTCTTCGTAAGAATAATAAAATATAGCTCTAACTGAAAATTATTCAATTGAAATAATTGATATAATACTTTTGTAAAAGTAAATTTATATTGACTTAATTTATTTTTCTAAACTACTTATGCATTTATTTGCCCACTGAATCATATTATAGCGGTTTTACCAGATTAATGTCACAGAATTGTGAATCAGATTAGACACTGAAGTGCTTTTAGCCCTTTTAGTCGGCCCGCTTTATTTTTGAAAAGTCAGTGACACAGGTTAGGCCCGCGTTCGCTTAGAAAAATGTGTGAGTTTATGAGTCATAAACGAGGTATAAGATTAAACGCCTCAGCCAACTATCTATCATAATTAACTTTTCATAACAGGCAAATCAAATATTTTATTAACAAGTTTCAACATTTCAATTTAAGACTTCAAAATTTGAATTTCATTCATATTCAATAATAATCAGTTTTGACAATTGTCTACATTTATAAAAAACTTCATAATTAATTATTTTCATATCAAATATTAGGATAATTTGGAATCATTAAATATTATGTTATTCTTTCATGAGTTGGCAGCACTTGTATTGGATAAAAATATTTTCAGTATTTTATGGATTTTTGTATTCTAGGATTTACCAAATAATGAATATTATTTTGTCGTCAAGACAGGATTTTAGATAAATAATTCAATTTTAACTCATTTTTATATCCTATTATAGAGATTTTGAGAAAATTACATTTGAAATGAGATACGCTATTGATTTGTTCTGCAAATATTCAAAGAAAGCATAATCTTTAAAATTAGTTTAAAATATACTTCACAAAATTGAATATTTGTTTGCTTTCAAATGATGGAATTTTTTTTACTAAAGTTACCTTTAGTTCTTGTGGTAATACGAAAATGAATAAACTTAGAGAACTCAATAATTACTACTAAAATTTTAATTCTCACTCTGTATAACACACTAGAAGATTGTGTTTAGGGGTTTTAGTGTTATGGATAGATTGACAGTATTAGACAGTATTAGATTTACAAAATGAATGGGCTTTTGAAAGTTGGATTCATGTTAGAGCTATTGATAAATATTATATAATACAGTATTAATGTTTAATTTTTTACAATTATTCTTTCATAATAAATATTTTGGGTCATTTCAAATATTGTTTTGTTAGAACATAATTTATGTATAGCAACTGATTTTTTAGGCATTGCAACTCATATAAGTCTAGGGAATTAATCGACACACTTTACGATTGATCTCATACTTCACTGTCATAGACAAAAAGGATAATGAGAGAACTTTTTGGTGGGTCACATCTGGAATAGTGAAACAATGCAAAATTGAAGGACAATTATTCCAAATTTTTAATTTTATTCAATTAAAAAATTATTAAGTATTTTGAGGCAGAAATCATAGAATGCTGTATAAAATGTTTATGTATTCAAATATATGTCAATTTATAATGAAGAAACTTGTTAATGCTCTGCACATAATAATAGTTAGTTGTATTCAAAAGTATGAGTCTTAGGTATGTGTACTCCTCATACCTTTTTCTTTCTTTTAGGTGTCGTTCGTTAAGTACGTACGTGCTCATGGGGGGAGGGTGTCCTACAAGAGCGTACGAACTATTTGGGGGAGGAGGGGTCTAAAAATCGAAATTTCTTGCGCACGTACTTAATGAACGACGCCTTACTATAAACTGTATTCAAGTTATCGTTAATAAGGATTAACTTTATCGTAAACCATTTAGTCAAGTGATCAAAGTGTTGGTGTCCTCCTGATTGACCAACAAATAAAAGATCAAAAACTAAAAGCCCAACAAAAAAGCCCAACAATTAAAAGACCAAAAAATAAAAGCCCAACAAATGAAATCTCATAATTTATAAAATAATTGAATAAACATCTGTTTTCAGATTATTGAATGAGTGAGATTTGAACCAATCCAATAAATTTGTTTAATACTAACATTAAAGTTCCTTAGTTTGAACGCATTTAAGTCTTAATTAGAAAAAACGCCATCATAACAATTTTTAAAGCTATTCTTCAGCAGCTCTTTTTGTAATAAAGAACTTGAAGTCAAGCTAAAGCTTACAAAAAATTATATTTTGAGTATCAATTTTCATTCACAAGATCTCTTAAGGAATTTTAATGTTAGGATTTAACAAATTTATTGGATTGGTTCAAATCTCACTCATTCAATTGTCTGAAAACATGTGTTTATTCAATTATTTTATATTCAATTCAATTATGAGATTTCATTTGTTGGGCTTTTATTTTTTGGTCTTTCATTTATTGGACTTTTATTTGTTGGGTTTTATTTTTTGGTCTTTTATTTATTGGACTTTTATTTGTTGGGTTTTATTTTTTGGTCTTTTATTTTTTGGTCTTTCATTTATTGGACTTTTATTCGTTAGGCATTTATTTTTTGGTCTTTCATTTATTGGACTTTTATTTGTTGGGTTTTATTTTTTGGTCTTTTATTTATTGGACTTTTATTTGTTGGGTTTTATTTTTTGGTCTTTTATTTATTGGACTTTTATTTGTTGGGTTTTATTTTTTGGTCTTTTATTTTTTGGTCTTTCATTTATTGGACTTTTATTCGTTAGGCATTTATTTTTTGGTCTTTCATTTATTGGACTTTTATTTGTTGGGTTTTATTTTTTGATCTTTTATTTTTTGGTCTTTCATTTGTTGGGCTTTTTTGTTGGACATTTAGTTTTTGGTCTTTTATTTTTTGATCAATCGGAAGTAAAATAAAGTGTTTGCCTAATAATAGACTAAACCTATAGATTGATTGTTTGTGTCTAAATTTCAATAAAATATTTTCATGCATTATTTTGTTATCCGAATCAAATAAACTGAATTTGAACTAAAATTTGATATCAAAATACTAATGATCATAAGAAACACTAAAATGAAACTCCAGGAAAGTTATGTATCCATCACTCAGGAAGTGATGCGGATTTATAAGGGTTTGACAACTCATAACCACTACTCAATGCTAATAATGATAACTACTATAGAATGCCATTACTGATTACAATTTGTATGTTTGCCCTCACGTTTGATCTTCATTTATCACTTGATCTGAAGGGATCTCTGCATAACTTTCCTCTCGTAGCTGTACTGGACATTTAAAAGCATTATAAAAGTATTTTTAGAATATTTTTACAGATCGATAAATAATATTAAATCGTATAGATTTGAGTCATTCAGAAAAGAAACTTTGATATTGAAGTTATCAAAAAATAGTCTTAAAGGTGAGTACAGGTATAAAAGTATTACTATTAATACATAACTTAAGCCCCAATTGCTAACCAGTTTCTTCACTATAAATATGCTAAAGTCTATTTAATATACTAAAAAACAATTAGTTTCAGTAATTGAATTCAGTGCTTGAATTTATTTTACATTAGTTTATAAGATTTTATTTTCTAAGCTCTTAAATATGTGACAGAATTGATTTTTCAAACTTGTTAATAATAACGCACACAAACCTTTTCTTGACTTCAACTTCAATTTCTTCAGCTTAAAAACAAGTCTATAGTTTGTTTGATGTAATATTCAAATGATGTTTCATAGAATTTTCTCAACTTTTCTCTATCAAAGTTAGTATTTTGATGTTTTTTGTTGAAAATCTTTTGATTTTTGCTGAAATGAGTTAATTCTATATTAAAAAACATGAGTTTATCTTTGAAAAACTTGCGAAGAAAAACTCTTTGAAACGAAAATATGGTGGGAATGATATGTATTGGAGAAATAATCAATACAGTAACCAATTAGTCTTATTTGCTGTTATTTGTAAGCTCTTCATTCTTTCTATTTGTGTCACTATGTTTTCGTTCTAATATCTCTTATATACAGTGATTCTCTTCAGAAGAGCATAATCTTAAGCTCAATTGTTATGGCGAACATGAGCTTTGAGTTTATTATGTAATACCTTAAAAGTTTGATAATTCATGGGTTTATATGTAGAGCTTTGGATGGATCGGTTGAGGACTTAAATAATAAATATAATTGAAACCGCTTTTTATTAGCAATTACTTAAAGCCTATTGAATGGTCATAATGTATAGGTCCTACTGTACAATATGTTTAGGGAATAGCTAACTATTAATGTCTAATCAAATATAATGTTTAGGTCTTATATACAGTTTAGACCAGTGATCGTCATTAGATTTTTTAGATTTTAAGTTTTCTGGCCCACAGGTTTGTAAAAAGTTCAAAATGTTGGAACTGGTTCTCAATATTGCGAACAAAATTTCAAGTTTTAAAACCAAACCCTATTTCTAACTATGAATTTTAAGGCGAAACTCAAACGAATCCAAAACCAAATGTTATTCAGTTAAAAGTTTGATCCCATTCTTCTGAAGTGATCCCATTCAAACTTTCCCCTATAGAGCACATTATAAATTGAAGTTCGAGTTCGGAATCGGCCTCAAAGCCGACCACTGACTACGACTATTGTTAGGGATATTAGTGTTGAAAGTGTTATTAGTTTTCAATATTAAACTTTAAAATTCAATTATTTTTAAATTTGAAATCCCAAAGCTGGCTACGGTCGTGTCAGGGGTCAAATTCAATTTGTAGACTTTTTATTGATTATTCTCGAAAATCACAGTTTTAATCGAAACTTACAAAAGATTATACTCAAACATTTCTTGATCAGAACTATTCAGTCAATGAAACTCATTGAGATTTTGTTCACGAAACTCAATTTCATAGTACAACAAATCGGAAATGTCAGATGTAATCACTGTTTTATGTTAAATGTGTCGTAATATACGGTGTCCCCCAAAAGACCAAAAAATCCCAAAATTTAATGCCCAAAATTAAAAGACCAAATAATAGACATAATGTCATTCAAATGTCACTTAATACTATTGTAAAGTTCAATCAAGTAATAATTAAAATCAATTCATGAGACAATAAGTTTTATTGAGAATTTTTGTCAAAAAATTTTTTATTTTTAGAAAATAAAAGATAAAGACATAAATAAAATAAAAAATTTTGAGAAAATTTTAAACATAAAATGTTTGATTCATAATTTGAACACAAATTTTTTTTTCTCATTCTTAATGCTGTCCGATTTTAGTAATAAAGATAATATATATTATGGGCTTTAGTTTTGGTCTTCCATTTATTGGGCTTTTAATTTTGGGCTTTAATTTTTTGGTCTTTTGGGAGTAAACCGTATCACAAAAGTTGAATGAATCCAATTTTTATCTAACTTTAGCTCGAGCTTAGGTTTGTGAGTAGAGCTTCCAATATGAACTCTATGGGATGGAGATGGAATTGGGATGGAGGTTGAGTGTAGTAGAGTTGTAGGCAATGTACTGAGGGTTATAATTTACTATTTGCGTCATTTTTGAGAAAATACCTTAGAATTATATCTTGAAAATTAATTCATTTCAAAGCCTGTAACCATAGCTTCAATTTCATATGTCATAAGTATATGTAAGAATTTTTGAATTTTTTCGCTTAAAATCATTTACCAAAATTTCAAAATATTTTTTTGTACCCATTGTTGTATTCTTCTATGAAATATTTAAGAAAATTTTTTGATTTATTTATTTTAATTTAATTATTAGGTTTTTAAAAAGATGGGATTTTCTCTAATTTTCAATTTGTAAAACTAATACTTAAAACACATAGACTTTTGAGCCCTAATAGAAAATGCATTTATTATATGACATATGAAATTGAAGCTATGATTACAGGCTTTAAAGTGAATTAATTTTCAAGATATAATTCTAAATGAAGATCTAAATCGCGCAAAAATGAATTTAATTGTGGAGATGGAGAATTTTGGTACACTATATGTGAGCTGGAAATTAGATTTGAAGCTCTCTATGAAGATATTGACTAACATTTGCAAACTTTAGATTTATAGAGAATACTTAATAATAGTGAGTGCTGTCAGCTTTCATTTCTATAAAGTTGAAAGTTTTCAAAAGCAATGGTTTGTTTAATTTGATTATTTTCATAATAATGGAAAACTTTCTTTGAATTTCAACTATGAAAAGATTTCCAATTAGATTAGAGTCATGTATGAGAAAATAAAGTTTTTACGTGATATGATTTAACAAATTTTAAGATTCATCTCAAAGTATTATTCTTTACCTAAAGATCAGTTTCACTCGTGAAAAACATGTTCAAATAGTGGAGAAAATACTTAACATTATAGAAATGAAAAACTGCATTGAATAGTGAAGAGCATAAACTCATTAAGCATAAGCAGCTTTACTTTGAGCTCATTCTTTAACAAATGTATACAGAGTATTATATGACACTTTTTCTTTCGCTATTTTTACTTCAAAATTACTGTTTGCGATACTATTATGAAAAGATGTCAAGTATTTTGACAAAGCAATAGTGGATGAGTGGACACAAGTATCCACTGCCACATTACCTAAACTTTCTTTTGTAAGAAAAATTTGTAAAAACCATATCAAACCAACTGATAACAAATCTTAAGAGTCCGTGTGATTATTCCGACCGATATCTTAACAGAATTTCAATTTTCCTTATCCTAAAAATTTTGCTAATCGTAAAAGTTTTCAATTTGAGTCCTAATGATGAGGAGATGATGTGATATGACTTGAAACGATTTCTGATTACATTTGAAATTTTTGAGTATTTTGTAAACAATATAAATGACAAAAAATGAAATTGCATTCTTTAGATGAATTTTAAACTCAATCCTCAAGATTACCGTCAAGATTGATCTGACTTATGCTTACCTAAGCTCTAAACATTAAACTCTATAGCTCTCTAAAGAGTTCTTATTCAAAGTGAGATATATTTACAGCTGAGCAGTGCTTTAACCTATCAAAACTACATGACTAACATTTGTGAATGTTTTTTGGCTGATAAGTTGGCACTCATAAGTTATTTTTTCTCTCAGAATGTTTTTCAAATGTTTTGAAACGTTGGGCTGACTGATGAAACGGTACACAAGCTTTAATTGTTCAAAACGTTCACTCTGTGTGTTTTTTGAACAAAAAAAAATTAAAAATTCTATGTATGCATGACTTTTGAAGTAAGCTGTAGTCAAAAGCTTATAATAAATTATAAATACTTATAAGAGCTAATCGATGTGAGAAAGACATGCTTTGAATTTAATCTTAATCCATGGAGTATTTTGAGAGTATAAAAGATAATTATTAGCACAGATTTTCCTAAAACTTATCCTTTGAAACTAATTAAAAGCAAATATTTTTACAAGTCGACTAAGCTCTCAGCCAAAGAAAGAGCATAAAATTGAATTTGTCGTTATAAATAATATGAGACGAAGTATTTGATTTTGTATTCAACTTTTGAGTATAGGAAAGAAGTTAAAACCTTTCTGTGACTAATGTATGACAAAAGTTTTGATCTCTAGAAAGTTGAGCAGAGTGTCATTCAACTTGGCTATCTCGCATTTTTTATTAGGGGGTTTGAATTTTTTCAGGGGGTTTTCAGGGGTTTTCAGGGGTTTTCAGGGGTTTTCATATATGTTCCTGGGGAACTGGAAAGTAGCGCACTTGGTCACTGACTTTGCTTGTCGAGCTGAATCGATTGATATCCTTCATGGACCCCAGCTCCCTATAACGCCCTGGGCGTGGGCGACCGAGAATTTTCCAAAACTTTCTTTAAAAATCCATTGATTGAACACGTGATGCAGATTTGTCTCTTGAGAAACTGCGCCTCCTTGTCACCGACCTAACCCGACGACCTCAAAGTCGTCTTCGCCAGCTCGAAGATTACCTAACTCATTTTCTAAGTCAATAAAATCATAAATCTGATTGATATTTGGTATATGAGTGCCCACACCAAAAGTAGTCGAACCGTGTATAGTATCTTCTATTGAAGAAATATTGGAAAAAGAATTTCGAAAATTTAAAATTTTCAACCCCCATAACTCCGCCCCTTTCATTTCCTGCAACCAATATATACCTCCACTCCAAGTATAGTCCCCCCGAATATGGGCCCGGCCCATATTCTAAAGTTAAGCCTCAGAGCTTTAGTAATAACAATCCCATACATTATGATTACCTGTAATTGTCGATCAATTAATAGAACTTGATCTTGAAATAGATATAAAATATAATGTTATTAAAATTAATACAGTCGACGCCCGTTATAGTGAACCCCTGAAATGCAAGAAGAAACCGTTCACTATAGCTAGAGTTCACTATAAACATTTCAGTTTATTCTTTCATTATATCATATTTTGATTTAAAATCAAAACTCTTCTACATTTTTTGTCTTTTATTATAATTTTTTAAAAATATGAATGAATTTTTGGAAATATTTTACAGTTTTATTGTAAAAGTTTCAAAAGAATGCAAAACAAAATTCATTACTTTAACTGTTCACTATAACGAATGGGGAAAATACTTATTTAAACCTAAAAAACTGTTCACAATAGCGAAAGGTTCACTATATCCGAGTTCACTATAGCGAGCTTCGACTGTAATACACTTTCGCAGTATGTCTCAAGTGTAAAATGTGTGCATACAATATATTTATAGTGAACTTTTATAATGTTAAACTAAATAAGTGAGTTGTAATGCTGCCGAACCTGGAATTCAAATAATTTATCAAATTTCAAAAATTAGTAAAAATGAGGTATTTATGTGTAGGTATTTTGGAGACTTTAATCAAATAATGCAGCATAAAATACATAGAAAATTATCTCATGAAGGAATGCAAATTGGTTTCTATTTTATGCTCAAATTCATGAGATATTATTTGAAAATATAAGTTATCAATACTTATAATTTCACAATTATTGGAAAGATTTTTGTCCATTAATATACGATCGAAAAACACGGATCGATTTGATGTATAAAATATGTGGAGATTTCTAGGATTTGACTTAATTTTAGTGAAAACATGAGATGAAATTAGTGATTAGGTGAAAGTGAAGTGATGCGAATATCATGAGAGACTCTTATTTATTCAAAAACCAAATGGAAATGTTCACTGAGTGTGATGAATGTGACCAAAAAAGATCATCTTAAAGCCACCGGCATCAAGATATAGACATATATTTATACTACGATAATAATATTCTTACCGCAAGCTCTCATATGCTATACATTGTTATTAACAACACAAACATCATCATAATTTCTTGATCGAATCAAAACACGAACTTATTTGAGCGAATCAAGCAATACTTCAACTTTTCTGCAAAACAGATCTCTTTTATTCAAATAAAATTTAGATATTTCTTAAATTTTCACAACTTTAAATTATTTGAGACCACTTATTGTGGAATTTGTG